>APFE031626485.1:173262-220430 GCA_000404065.3 Pinus taeda | reverse complement strand
ATAAATACATCACTCCATCTTAGGAAGATAAATTAACCACAAACAACACCCCAAACGACAAAAAGCTTTAAGAGGTTGCTTAAGTACATATAGTACACCTTCACTTCATTAGCTTACGAGCCCCGGGTTGACAATTAATGACATCAATTTAGGAACACTAAATTGACTAAACACCAGTCGCTTTCCATCTTCTAACAACATCAACCTATCGGGGCAAGTTTTTTGTCCCTAACTCAAGTATGTAGATATGGGGAGCCAATCTCAATGACCAATGACTATCAACCCCAAAAATGGATGTGGCTAACCAAGAGAGATAGAGAGTGGTAAGTATGGATTATGTCGCATAGACTATACCTATTATTTCCTCCCCACGAGTGTCCCTCATAAACCATAAGGTCCCATTGGACTACTATTAAAAACCAAATTTCCAAGTGAAGTGTGGGAACCATGATACACTCAAGAATGGCCAATCATCTAGTTTTCCTTGTGATCCATATGAATATGCCCATAACATTAAATTAAAGCACATAGTTGCTAGAATGGTTAGAGTACTTCCCCATAGGTGACCCACCTTCCTTCAAGAAGAATGCTAGATGGGAGAGATATTTGAATGGAGTTCCAAAGACAAGACTTGAAATATTTTAGATCTATCTTGTTTTTTATTCTATGGGGCATCTAGTTCGCTCATAATTCAAGCAAATTTGAAGACAATATTATTTAAACTTTTCCGTTATTTTCACATATTTGTGCCATTTCTTGGCTTTTAGAAAAATAAGAAAGAAAACCCAAAGAATATAGTGGTTGGGGAAATTATGGTGGATAAGGCCTTATCTTGGACCTTTTTTATGGATCTTACTAGGGGAAAGAACACATGTGCAAGATTGGATGATATTTATATCTATAGGACCAACGCTATATTAATTTCAAATCAAATGTGAGTGGAGTCAAAAACATTAAGGTTTAATTATGGCTCTATGTGTCCTCATGAAGCTAGCTATGACCAAGGACATTTCAAATTATTGGTTTTTGGAGATTTGTTGATGGTGATTAAATGGGTGTTTAATTTTATAATCTATGCCACGCATATCTCTTCAATAATTAGTTGACCAAATCAATCATATAACTTAGTAGCTCACTGAAATTTCCTACGTGCATGTATACAATGAAATGAAAACTATGGAAAAATCCTTTCTAAATAGGGAGTAACATTGGACCTTGGTTCAATACATCTAAAATGAATTCAAGGATGGAAACCTCATAGATGTTACTATGACTACATCGAGAATTTATATTCATATTTTTTTATTTTGAACTTAGATCTTAGTCCTCTGATGATATTATATTATGACATTTAGAAAACTATATAAGCCATGAGCATATGATCCTTTTATGGACTTTTGATGGCCTATGTATTTTTTGGACAACCAATGTCTAATGTATATATTTTTTTGGAGTGAATATATATGTGATTTTGATGAAATTTAAATGTGATATGCTCACTATAGTATAAATTTAGGTTTTTTATATAATGATTTAGGCACCTTAAGAATGTGGTTTTCATTTTATATGAAATAAAAAGAGTGTGGCTTCTTCTTTGTAAAAATAAAGACATGGTATCATGCTGCTTGTTGAAGGAGCTACACAGCCCTAGCCAGCGAACGCAGCAAGAAGCACGCAGCTACTCGCAGCTACCCCTCAGTGGCCTCCTGCTGCTGGGGACTGAGCACTATGGACGCATCAGAGGACGGAGAGCCTCTCTCATATCAACAACATGAAAATGAAGGAACAACAAAATCTTTTGCCTCTCTCATGTCTGCAATGGGCTCGGCAAAGAACAGACCATCAATCACTAAGTTTGTTAAAAGATTGGAAGACATTCCTGAAATATCACTCCCTCCTACCCTTCCCCGTAGAGTAGCACTTTCTTTGGCAGAGCGTGGATTAGTGGGGTAGTTTACTGGGTTATGGCCATTGCCCAAAAATGTGCAAAAATGGGTAGAAAGGAACTGGATTGTGTCAATAGATGGAAAAATCTTAATCAGGTTTTGTGGAAGAGGTTACTACACCTTTCACTTTGAAACCATGGAGGATCGAGATCTGATTTTTAGGAATGGACCTTATTTTATGGATACAAGGGGTTTGCATCTAAACATATGGACGCTGGATTTCGACCCAGAAATGGATGTACCCAATTTCGTCCCGTCTGGGTCAGATTGCCACACCTCCCCCTTCACTGTTGGGGGGATGATTTAGTCAAATCCATAGGAAATGCAGTAGGGAAATATATAGACAGGTGCGAGCCAAAGGAAAATATGCATGCATGCACCAGAACCTGTGAAGAAGTGGATCTTAGGAAAGGGCTACCATAAGCTATCAAAATCAAAGTGGACCAATGGACACACATACAACAGCTGGATTATGAACAAATCCCCTTCAAATGAAAGATATGTCATGAATACGGTCATTTTGCAAATAGATGTACAAAAAAAAAAAGAAAATGGAAATGAAAAGAGTGAAGATCCGGAAAACAAATGGGAACAGGTTAAAAGAAAGAAGACAATCCACAAACAACCAAATCTATCTTCCTCGAAGCCCTCCACATCCTTTGATCTCCATCCCCCATCACCAAAAGAAGACAATAATCCTCTTGCTAGCCTTAATCCTTTTGAGCCTCTGGATCCTTCAGCTCCCCCATTACCTGGACCAATATCCAGATCCCCACAACATACGCCTAACCCCCCTTCATCCCCTTTGTTATCAAACTCTCATACCCCTCCCCCCTTAGTAGACAGAATCCTAACCAGAAAACAGTCAAAGGAAGCACCCCCAAATGTAGAATATAAAAAAAAAGCAGGAAGAAAGACAAACAAAGAACTCAGGGATGAAGCAGCAGTAAAGGAAATGGCATTAGGAACGAAGCAACCTATGGAAACCTTCTTAGGAAGGAGTACAATAAACAACGAAAAAATCCAGCAAAGAGGGAAAGGAGCCATGCACCACCCAACAAGTAAATAATGATAGCGGTCTCCTAGAATTGCAGAGGAATGGGATCATCCGTCAAAGAAAATTCCACAAGAGACATTCTGGAAAAAGAAAACTCAAACATCCTTCTGACTCAGGAGACAAAAACAAATAGCCAAGAGACTGAAAATATCAACAACAACAAAAAACAGAAATTATGAAGGGGAAGCAATACAAGCAACGAGAACGTCTGGAGGCATTTGCACAATATGGAAAAAAGGAATCTGGGAATCAATAAAATACAAAAAGACCAGCACTGGATCCAAACGGATCTAATGCAAATCAGTACAAAAGAGAGGTGCAGTGTTATAAATATATACGCCCCAAATCACTACAAGGAAAAAGAGAAATGTTGGGCCACCATAAAAGAAGCACTAAAATAAATGCAAGCTGGGAAAATAATACTAGGAGGAGATTTAAATATGGTAAGAATTATAGAAGAAATGTTTGGAGGAACATACCACACAGACCCATCCAAGGATATTCTAGAAGAAATAATGAAACAACACAATTTAATAGACATCCAGCCAAGCAACGGGAAATACACTTGGAGCAATAAAAAAGTTGGCAAAAGCAACATAAAATAAAGGTTGGATAAAATTTTGATACAAGAAAACATAGCAGCAGTGCACAACTCCATAAAATCAGAAATTTTACACACCACAGCATCTGATCATAAACCGGTGAAAATAGTCATGGGCAAAATGGAAAACTAGGGAACGCTCCCGTTTAGATACAGCTCAGTTTGGGACAGCAACACAGAAATCATCGAACTAGTCAAGGAAGCATGGGATCCAAGAGTAACATGATCACCACATTATATTTGGGAAACAAAATTAAAATCTGCAAGAACCAAATTAAAGGAATGGGCAAGAACAAATGAAAGAAAATTACAACAGAAAATGGATAGCATGCAAATTGAAAAAGAAAATAGAGAAGAAGGCAAGCAAGATTATCTAAGAGAGAAGGAAATCTTTTGGGAAATATATAGAGAAAACAAGAAAGAAGAAGAACAGGCAAGATTGAAATCCAGAAGTTTTTGGCTCAAGGCAGGGGGCAAAAACACATCATTTTTCCACAACACAATGAAGATAAGATGAGCAAGAAACCAAATAGAAAAAATTCAAGTCAAAAGCCAAGAGGTCAAAGGTGCGGAGGAACTAAAAAAAGCAACCTGTCATCACTTTAAAAACTTACTCTCAACCAACGAAGAAATGGCTAAGAGTGAAGATTTCTTAAAGCACAAAAAAAAAAGAAAAAAAAAAAGACCAAAATGTTGCAATGCGCAAGGATCCCACAGAAGAAGAGGTAGTGGCGGCCATATGGACCTTGCATCCGGAAAAGTCCCCAAGGCTAGATGGTTTCACAATAGCATTCTACAGATCTCATTGGTATACCATCATAAAGGCTTTCTTAAGAATGGTGAAGAATGTCTTCAAAACAAATAAAATAGGAGGCAACACAAAATCCTCCTATCTTGCTCTAATCCCAAAGGAAGCAAACCCCTCAACTTTAAACAGGTTTTGCCCTATCTCTCTTTGCAATTCATCTTATAATATAATAACAAAAATAATTGCAAATATAATCAAGGAAGTACTTCCAGTAATTATTGAAAACCAAGGAGGATTCGTGCCCAACAGGCAAATCATAGATATTGTAATTATTGTATAGGAAGTTGTACACTCTTGTATGTTAAGGCAAGAAAAAGGCCTCATAATCAAGCTAGATATGGAAAATGAATTTGACAGGGTCAGTCATCCATATCTAATGGTTGTCCTCCATAAACTTCGTTTCTCGAGAGAAATAATGGAAGTCATACAGGCATGCATTTCTACTCCTTGGATTGCCCCCCTCATAAATGGAAGGCCCAGTGACTTCTTTCAAAGCACAAGAGGCATTAGGTAAGGTTGTCCTCTCTCTCCCTTCCTATATATTATAATGGTAGAAACATTAAGCAGGGCTTTGGAAAAAGAAATAAAGGAAATAAATATCACAGGGATCAGAATAGCAAAAGGAGTAAAAACAATAAACTACTCACTCTTTGTTGATGACACATTGCTGCTGGGAGGGGATTCAACAATAATAGAAAGGAGGTTCAAAAAAGTTCTGGATGATTTTTTACAGGTTTCAGGTGGGCTATTAAACAATACAAAATGCAGGATATATGGATGGAATACCCCTCCCCCCTCCCCCACCAGAACTATGCAAAGGATCTCACAAATCTTAGACATCCCTGTACAGGAAAAATGGACACACTTCTTCTATCTGGGACTTCCAATCTCAAAAGAGAACATGAAGACAGAAATATGGACTAAACAAATTGAAAAAACGAAAAACAAAATACAAAGTTGGGGTATGATATGGATGAATATGGCAGGAAGGGTAATACTAATCAAAGCACTCCTTGCAGCACTACCTATCTACCAATATGTAATAATCATGGCCCCAGCAAGTGCCCACAAACAAATGGAGTTAATCTTAAGACGTTTTTTGTGGCAGGGGGGGGAGCAAGAAAACAAAAAATTTAGCCTAGTCAGGCGGGAGCAAGTAGTCCTACCTTATGAACAAGGAGGACTATCAATACAGATACTTGGGCTCATGAATGCAGCACTGGAAATGAAAATAGTATGGAGACTAATTACAGGAAAATAGAGCTGGTGGAAAAAGACTCTTTTATCAAAATATATGGATGGCCGTAGGGAAAGATTGCTTAATGGAAATATCCCAATAAGACAATGTACCCAAGTCTAGAAGCTGGTTAAAAAAACAATTCCATTAATGAGCAGATACATCTCTAAAATCCCAGGCAATGGAAAAACAATTTCAATTTGGGAGGACAAAATCATGGGAAAGAACCACTTCAAACTCATCCAGAAATTGAAGGCACACAAGAGTGGATGAAAGGTAAAGGTTTCAATACTCGACATTCAATCTCTCTATGGAACCAAAAGGAGTGGCAAGACTGGAAAATTGCAGCAATTCCAACAGATCTGGAAGGGTAATGGAGAAAAATTAGGTAGCTCTTAAAAGGGGCAGCGCCAATCCACCATGATGAGGAATATGAATATCTCTGGAACCCAAGCAGTGGACATTATACAGTTAGGACTGGATATAAAATCCTTCAAGAACACCCAAATCAACAAGAGTGGGATTCTTGGAAAATAGCATGGAAATCAGAAAGTTTGCCTAAGATAAAAATGTTCATCTAGACTCTTTTAAAATGGAGAATATTGACCAGTGAAAACTTAAGAAAAAAAGGCTTTCAAGGTCCAACACGATGCCCATTATGCATGTAGGCTGAAGAAAACATACAACACCTTTTCCAAGAATGTATCTTTGCTAAAGAATGTTGGCAGCAACTGATAAGTCCTATGGAAATAAGAATAAATTTTGAAAAGCCCTTGCCAGATTTTATTCAGACCTTTTAGAAGGCCTACCCATACACAACAAAGAAAAAAGCCACAATTCAGAGAATATGGAAATGCATTCCAGTGGTTCTATGTTGGCAAATTTTGTTGACACTAAACAAGTGCATTTTCAAAAATCAAATTCCAAGGATAGGGAATACCCTTTCAAAAACATGGGGTCTAACTTCTGAAATACTCAATGCTAAAGGAACAACTCCAACAGACTATAACACTCTTCAACTGGAAGAGAGATATTGGCTTAGCAAAGCCATAATAAATAATAATGGGCAAAAAGGACAGAGGAAGACAAGCTTAGGAATTATATGGAAAATAAGAATGAGTGAAGAGGATTTGACAAACTGGAGGAAAAATCAGAATAGATACTATCTATACTTGGATGGGGCCTCAAAGCATAATCTGGGAAAGGCAGGGGCAGCGGGGATAATCCTTGATCCTGATGGGAAAGAAAATGTCACTTATGAATGGGGATTAGCACAAATATCAAATAATAAGGCAGAAGCTTACATCTTGTTGATGGGAACAAGAATAATAATAAAAAGAGAAATCCAAAATCCTATCATAATAGGAGATTCAACAATAATAATAGAGGCAATGGCAAGAAACGAAAAACCAATCAATGAGTTCATGAACAAAATCTTTAGAAGAATCAAGAAGAACTTGGAAGGCTCTGGTGGTGTAATATATAGACATGTCTTGAGAACCCACAATCGACAGGTAGATTACTTTGCAAACCAAGCAGTGAAAAAAAAATGAAGGGCTTGTTTGGGAAAACTACGAGGAATACCACAACTCTGTTCCTTAATAACCAGTAAAATCCACAAGTATAAAGCTAACCAACTCCAAAGGAAAAATCACATTGATAAAAGCAATCAATGAAAAAACAACAGCTATAAAACAACAAAGGATTCTTCACTGCAGCAACAGCCAGGAAATCACGGGAAAGCAAAGGAAAAATCATGAAATTTTAGACTCTTGTATGAGCAACAACAGGAATGAAGATTGTGATGCTAGTCACAAGAATTACGCTGCAATCTACCTCATCGAAGGCAGGTTTCTGGCAGAGATAAAGCATTATAAGAACAGAGGGTACATTCACAAAAATCACAACAGCAATTTCAGCTAGGAAATCTCCATTTTCCATGATATTATAGTAAAACTTTGGTTTCAAATACCCCCCCTGTCCTTTCTAATAGCCAGCAATGTTTCCTCTTTTCAGTGCACAGACTTCATCTTAAGCCCCCATCCTTCTACTTACCCAGCTTGCACACTTCGCACCTCTTCTCTCCCCTCACTCCCTCCTCTAAGCGAGCGCAATACCCTTCTGATCATCCATGCCCTCCTTCTGCCCCTCTCTTTATATCAACCCCCCCTGACTAATATAATCAGTCTTTGGCCCTCCTTCAAATCAGTCTTTCGTAGGGACTTTAGCTTTTTCAGTTTACAAAGGAAAAACCTGTCCAAGCACTTTATCCGGACCTCAAAAAATCACTCATTTGCATCTATTATTATCATCGGGCCCGCACTCCAAAGCCTTTTTCGCAACACTGCCCCCTCCTTTCCCTGATCTTCAATCAAACCAGGATCGTTGATTGGGCACTTGATCCAACAGTCGTTGATCAACCTGTTCAATCAAATCTGCGTGTCTCTTTCCCATCGTCGATCTGTACTCATTGGATCGAATAGTTCCCACCAATTTCGTGCAGACAATAAGCACGAAGATTACCCACTCGAAAAGTGGTTTTCTCTTTCTCCTCCGATGCTACGTGTCGCTTGTTCAATGGAATCGGGCGACCCCTCCCTTTTACCACTTATGGTTTATAGCACGCCTGAAATACCATCTCTACTTTTATTCCCGCCTTTATTCTCGGTTAACACGCGGACTTGTTTGCGCCCGAAGACCGTAGATCTCAACCATCGATGGATGTGACGTCTCCTCCAGTGTTTTCTCCCATCAGCACCTCTGGTCAATCTCCACCATTCATCCCCTGATCCCAATCTTTGCGGTTTAATCTTGGACACTACTCTTCGGACACCCTTGTCCATTGAAAGGAAAGTGGTCAACAACAACAAAAGAAGAAGCATCTCAAGCAACAAAAATTCAAAGAAGCACAGTGAAATCTAGAGTAGAGAGTAGAGAGAAAGGAAGAACAAGCAAACAAACCACATGGATTTCAATCCTCTGAAGGAGAGAACTTGGAAAATTATGACAAGAAGAGTCAATCAAATTAGGAGCAATGAGTCCACAGGCCTTGAAAAACTGTCAGAGAGCCCATGACATGCAAATTTCTCTTTTTAGTAGGTTAGTTTGTTAGGAAGTACTCTAGAATACACATAAAAATACATGAAGTCTTGAACACAAGAGTAGGAGAAGAGACTGCATTCCTTTCTCATGTCTTAGATGTTTTTCACGGTACAGTCTTTTGTAATAGGAGCATGCTCCATCAAATCTTTTGGTAATATACAAACTACCCGACCTTTAAAAAAAATAAAAAAATTCCTAATCACTACAGTGAATGTAAACTCTTTCTAAAAATGATAATGGTTGCAATTGTGATATGGAAAACCTAATCAATGGTAAATCCCTAAATATATTCATGAACAGTTGGGAAATGATGCTCATCTTAGTTTCGGTTGTTGAATTTCCTCAGGTTTTAGCTGGTGATACAGAAAACAATTTCAATCTCATATGTTGACCCCAACGTAATGGTGATGATGGCAACTGTGAGGAGGATGGAAATTCTTTCCATATGGAGGAAGAAGAATTCTCAACGCTCCTTCCATACCCTGAATTCCAGTGGTGACTCGCACATTAAAACACTCTGTTAGACCAACAGGCTTACGAAGGTAGTGGAGACCTTTAGGCATCTGCTTTAAGCTAAATCTAATCCCACCATCACCACCTAAAATATTTTGTTAAGTAGCCTAGTCCGACGGAACCAACATCAATCAGCATTGCGTGTTTACAGACTTATGGTTGAAGCAGACATTGTTCCAAATCTCATTTCTCTGAGCATTGTTATCAACTGTCACTGTGAAATAGGTAGAATGGATTATGCTTTCAAAGTGTTTGAAGGAATGGAAGCACATGGTGTTATGTGGAATTTTGCATCTACAAATAAACATAATTTTCCTAGATGGGTAGCTACATCTAGAACAACAGATTTAAAGTGCTTAACCTTTTACTATAGAAGATAAATAAGACAAGGTACCTACTTGTTATCTTTCGCTTTCCATTTGTCTCCTTTGTTTGGCTCCCGTTGCTCCTTCTCAAACTTAATCCGCTCGTCAAGTACCTACAATCATGAACAGAAGACAAAAACCAATCAAAGAAAGAGATCTATATACTATAAGCAAATGTAATGGAAAGCATTTACACATATAATCATCATACATGAAGACAAGAATATGGGAAAAGGTGTAAACAACTTTATTAAGTAAAAGGAAGAATTACAACCATGAAGTCTGATCCATTGTCACTCTTCCAGCTTGGGTTCCAACCAACATCACATCAATAGCACAACACTCTAGCACCATAATGATACTTGCTTACAATCTCAAACCTCACAATAGTATCTCCTTACAAATTCTCAAAGTCAAACCCCTGATTACTTAGATGAGAGCTCAATTTATAGGAAAATGGACGAGGTTTGATCATAAATGAGGGTATTGAATGGCCTTCCAAGCTTAGAATTAGTTTCCATGGAGGAAGGGATGAGAGGATAGGAGGTTACTTAACTCATTCCCTATCCAATTTCGAGCTCATAGGAGATGATAAGTGTGGGAATCTTCCAGATGGCTCTAGAAGATAATAATATCCCTAGAAACCTATGATGATTTCACTCAATCTCACCCAACGCAGGTCAAAGTGGGCCTAAGTGCTTTGGAAAGCACCCTGACATGGGCCTACCTTCACTGAAGTGCACTTACCCCTGACGAAAGTTGCACTGGTCCCTCAAGAAGGCATTTCTAGAGGGCTTTAGGCTAAGAAACTCTTAGGGAAGGAGGCATTCAAAATGATGACTTGTCTAGGGCAAGTAGCAACTGATTTAGGGTTTGATGAGCCCTAATGGTACTGATCTGAATGATGGGAGTGATGTGTCGAAATGGATCTGTAACACATGGCTATATTCCAAATGTCATAATATTCACTACCCTCGTCAAAGGGCTTTGTAGGACGAGCAGGATGGAGGATGTTGTCAAACTGTTCAATGAAATGGTGAACAAACGAGAGCTTCCTCATATTTTTACCTATAACGCCCTAATAGATGTGCTCTTCAAGAGAGGGAAAACTCACGAGGTGTTTGGATTGATAGTTGTTATGCTACAACAAGGTCATGAGCCTGACACTATTACATTTACTTCCCTCATGGATCGACTTCGTAAAGAAGGCAAGCTCCATGAGTTCAATCAACTATTGCATTTGATATTAAAAGAAGGGAATAACCCCAATGCTATTACATTTAATGCTACGGAGGAGGCTATGAAGCTATTCTATGAAATGACCCACAAAGACATACACCCCAATGTTGTCACATACAATGTGCTTATCGATGGTTTCTCTAAAGAAGGCGAGTTGGAGGAGGCTATTAAGCTCTTCATTCAAATGCCTAACAGAAACATATGCCCTGATGTTGTCACATACAATGAACTTATAAATAGTTTCTGTAAGGGAGGCATGTTGGAGGAGGTTATGAAGCTCTTTTATGAAATGCCCGACAGAAACATATGTCATGATGATTTCACATACAATGTACTTATTGATCAACATTACGTGTTTACAGACTTATGGTTGAAGCAGACATTGTTCCAAATGTCAATTCTCTAAGCATTGTTATCAATTGTCACTGTGAAATAGGTAGAATGGATTATGCTTTCAAAGTGATTGAAGGAATGTAAGCACATGGTATTATGTCAAATTTTGCATCTATGGATAATTACAATTTCCCTAGATGGGTAGCTACATCTAGAACAACATATTTAAAGTGCTTAACCTTTTAATATAGAAGATAAATAAGACAAGGGACCTACTTGCTATCTTTCGCTTTCCCTTTGTCTCCTTTGTTTGGCTCTCGTTGCTCCTTCTCAAACTTAATCTGCTCGACAAGTACTTGCAATCATGAACAAAAGAAAAAAATCAATCAAAGCAAGAGATCTATATAATATAAGAAAATGGAATCGAAATAAATTACACATATAATCATCATAAATGAAGACAAGAATATGAGAAAAGTTGTAAACAACTTTATTAAGTAGAAGGAAGAATTACAACCATGAAGTCTAATCCATTATCACTCTTCTAGCTTGGGTTCCAACCAACATCACATCAATAGCACAACACTCTGGCAGCATAACAATACTTGCTTACAATCTCAATTCTCACACCAATAGTATCTCCTTACAAATTCTCAAAGTCCAGCCCTTGATCACTTAGATGAGTGCTCAAATTATAGGAAAATGGAGGAGGTTTGATCATAAATGAGAGTATTGAATGGCCTTCCAAAGTTAGAGTTAGTATCCATGGAGGAAGGGATGAGAGGATAGGAGGTTACTTAACTCATTCCCTATCCAATTTTGAGCTCATATGAGATGATAAGTGTGGGAATATTCTAGATGGCTCTAGAAGATAAGAATATTCATAGAACCCTATGATGATTTCACTCAATCTCACCCAGCGTAGGTCAAAGTGGGCCTAAGTGCTCTGGAAAGCACCCTGACATGTGCCTACCTCCACTGAAGCGCACTTACCCCTGACCAAGGTTGCGCTAGTCCCTCAAGGAGGCATTTCTAGAGGGCTCCAAGCCAAGAAACTCTTAAGGAAGGAGGCATTCAAAGTGATGACTTGTCTAGGGAAAATAGAAATTGATCTAGGGTTTGATGAGCCCTAATAGTACTGATCTGAACGATGAGAGGGATGTGCCCAGATGGATCTGTAACAGATGGCTATATTCCAAATGTCGTAATATTCACTACCCTCATCAAAGGGATTTGCAGGATGGGCATGACGGAGGATGTTGTCAAACTGTTCAATCAAATGGTGAACAAATGAGAGCTTCGTCATATTTTTACCTATAATGCCCTAATAGATGGGCTTTGCAAGAGAGGGAAAACTCACGAGGCGTTTGTATTGATATTTTTTATGCTGCAATAGGGTCATAAGCTTGACACTATTACATTTACTACCCTCATGGATCGACTTTGTAAAGAAGGTAAGCTCCATGAGGCCAATCAAATGCTACATCTGATGTTAAAAGAAGGGCATAACCCCAATGCTATTACATTTAATGCTATAGAGGAGGCTTTGAAGCTATTCCATGAAATTCCCCACATATACATACACCCCAATGTTGTCACATACAAAGTTCTTATCGATGGCTTTTGTAAAGAAGGCAAGTTGGAGGAGGTTATTAAGCTCTTCATTCAAATGCCTAACAGAAACATATGCCCTGATGTTGTAACATACAATGAACTTATCAATAGTTTCTATAAGGGAGGTAAGTTGGAGGATAATATTAATATCTTTTATGAAATGTCTGATAGAAACATATGCCGTGATGCTTTCACATACAATGCGTTTATTGATCAGCATTGCATGTTTACAGACTTATGGTTGAAGTAGACATTGTTCCAAATCTCATTTCTTTGAGCATTGTTATCAACTGTCATTGTGAAATAGGTAGAATGGATTATGCTTTCAAAGTGTTTGAAGGAATGGAAGCACATGGTGTTATGTGGAATTTTGCATCTACGGATAAGCACAATTTCCCTATATGGGTAGCTACATCTAGAACAACATATTTAAAGTGCTTAACCTTTTACTATAGAAGATAAATAAGACAATGGACATACTTTTTATGTTTCGCTTTCCGTTTGTCTCCTTGGTTTGGCTCCCATTGCTCCTTATAGAACTTAATCTGCTTGACAAGTACCTACAATCATGAACCGAAGACAAAAACCAATCAAAGCAAGAGATCTATCTACTATAAGAAAATGGAATTGAAAGAATTTACACATATAATCATCATACACGAGACAAGAATATGGGAAAAGGTGTAAACAACTTTATTAAGTAGAAGGAAGAATTATAACCATGAAGTCCAATCCATTGTCACTCTTCTAGCTTGGGTTCCAACCAACATCACATCAATAGCACAACACTCTGGTGGCATAACAATACTTGCTTACAATCTCAAACCTCACACCAATAGTATCTCCTTACAAATTCTCAAAGTCCAACCCCTGATCACTTAGATGATTGCTTAATTTATAGGAAAATGGAGGAGGTTTGATCAGAAATGAGGGTATTGAATGGCCTTCCAAACTTAGAGTTAGTTTCCATTGAGGAAGGGATGAGAGGGTAGGAGGTTACTTAACTCATTTGCTATCCAATTTTGAGCTCATAAGAGATGATAAGTGTGGGAATCTTCTAGATGGCTCTAGAAGATAAGAATATTCCTAGCACCCTATGATGATTTCGCTCAATCTCACTCAACGGAGGTCAAAGTGGGCCTAAGTGCTCTAGAAAGCACCCTAACATGGACCTACCTACACTGAAGCGCACTTACCCCTAACCAAGGTTGTGTTGGTCCCTCAAGGAGGCATTTCTGGAGGGCTTCAGGCCAAGAAACTCTCAAGGAAGGAGGCATTCAAAGTGATGACTTTTCTAGGGAAAATACCAACCTATTTAGGGTTTGATGAGACCTAATGGTATTGATCTGAATGATGGGAGTGATGTGCCCAAATGGATCTGTAACACATGGCTATATTCCAAATGTTGTAATATTCACTACCCTCATCAAAGGGCTTTGCAAGATGGGCAGGACAGAGGATGTTGTCAAACTGTTCAATGAAGTGGTGAACAAACGAGAGATTCCTCATCTTTTTACCTATAACACCCTAATAGATGGGATTTTCAAGAGAGAGAAAACTCACGAGGCATTTGGATTGATAGCTATTATGTTGCAATAGGGTCATGAGCCTGACACTATTACATTTACTACCCTCATGGATCGACTTTGTAAAGAAGGTAAGCTCAATGAGGCCTATCAACTACTGCATTTGATGTTAAAAGAATGGCATAACCCTAATTCTATTACATTTAATTCTATGGAGAAGGCTGTTAAGCTATTCCATGAAATGCCCCACAGAAACATACACCCCAATGTTGTCACATACAATGTGCTTATCGATGGTTTCTGTAAAGAAGGCAAGTTGGAGGAGGCTATTAAGCTCTTCATTCAAATGCCTAATAGAAACATATGCCCTAATGTTGTCACATAAAATGAACTTATCAATAGTTTATGTAAGGGAGGCAAGTTGTAGGAGGCTATGAAACTTTTTTATGAAATGTCTGACTGAATCATGTCGTTATGATTTCAGATACAATGTGCTTATTGATTAGCATTGCATGTTTATAGACTTATGGTTGAAGTAGACATTGTCCCAAATCTCATTTATCTAAGGATTGTTATAAATTGTCACTATGAAATAGGTAGAATGGATTATGCTTTCAAAGTGTTTGAAGGAATGGAAGCACATGGCGTTATGTGGAATTTTGCATCTACAGATAAACACAATTTCCCTAGATGGGTAGCTACATCTAGAACAACAGATTTAAAGTGCTTAACCTTTTACTATAGAAGATAAATGAGATAAGGGACATACTTGTTATGTTTCGCTTTCCCTTTGTCTCCTTGGTTTGGCTCCCATTGCTCCTTCTCGAACTTAATCCGCTCGACATGTACCCGCAATCATGAACAGAAGACAAAAACCAATCAGAGAAAGAGATCTATCTACTATAAGAAAATGGAATTGAAATCATTTACACATATAATCATCATACATGAAGACAAGAATATGGGAAAAGGTCTAAACAACTTTATTAAGTAGAAGGATTAATTACAACCATGAAGTATGATCCATTTTCACTCTTCCAGCTTAGGTTCCAACCAACATCACATCAATAGCACAACACTCTGGCAGCATAACAATACTTGCTTACAATCTCAAACCTCACACCAATAGTATCTCCTTACAAATTCTCAAAGTCTAGCCCCTAATCACTTAGATGACTACTAAATTTATAGGAAAATGGAGGAGGTTTGATCATAAATGAGGGTATTGAATGGCCTTCCAAACTTAGAGTTAGTTTTCATGGAGGAAGGGATGAGAGGATAGGAGGTTACTTAACTCATTCCCTATCCAATTTCGAGCTCATAGGAGATGATAAGTGTGGAAATCTTCTAGATGGCTCCAAAAGATAAGAATATTCCCAACACCCTATGATGATTTCACTCAATCTCACCCAGCGTAGGTCAAAGTGGGCCTAAGTGCTCTAGAAAGCACCCTGACATGGGCCTACCTACACTGAAGCGCACTTACCCCTAACCAAGGTTGTGTTGGTCCCTCAAGGAAGCATTTTTGGATGGCTTCAAGCCAAGAAACTCTCAGGGAAGGAGGCATTCAAAGTGATGACTTTTCTAGATTAAATAGCAACTTATTTAGGGTTTTATGAGACCTAATGGTATTGATCTAAATGATGGGATTGATGTCCCAAAATCGATTTGTAACACATGGCTATATTCCAAATGTTGTAATATCCACTACCCTCATCAAAGGGATTTGTAGGATGGGCAAGACAGAGGATATTTTCAAACTGTTCAATGAAATTGTGAACAAATGAGAACTTCCTCATAATTTTACCTATAACACCCTAATAGATGGGCTTTGCAAGAGAGGGAAAACTAATGTGGTGTTTGGATTGATAGTTGTTATGCTGCAATAGGGTCATGACCTTGACACTATTACATTTACTACCCTCATGGAGGAGGCTATGAAGCTATTCCACGAAATTCCCCACAGAAACATACACCCCAATGCTGTCACATACAATGTGCTTATCGATGGTTCCTGTAAAGAAGGCAAGTTGGAAGAGGCTATTAAGCTCTTCATTCAAATGCCTAACAGAAAGATATGCCCTGATGTTGTCACATACAATGAACTTATCAATAGTTTATGTACGGAAGGCAAGTTTGAGGAGGCTATGAAGCTCTTTTATGAAATGTCCAACAGAAACATATGTCGTGATGCTTTCACATACAATGTGCTTACTGATCAACATTGCATGTTTATAGACTTATGGTTGAAGTAGACATTGTTCCAAATCTCATTTCTCTGAGCATTGTTATCAACTGCCACTGTGAAATAGGTAGAATGGATTATCCTTTCAAAGTGTTTGAAGGAATGGAAGCACATGGTGTTATGTGGAATTTTGCATCTACAGATAAAAACAATTTCCCTAGATGGGTAGCTACATCTAGAACAACAGATTTAAAGTGCTTAACCTTTTACTATAGAAGATAAATACGATAAGGGAACTAATTGTTATCTTTCTCTTTCCCTTTGTCTCCTTTGTTTGGCTCCCGTAGCTCCTTCTCAAACTTAATCCGCTTGACAAGTACCTGCAATCATGAACAGGAGAAAAAAACCAGTCAAAGAAAGAGATCTATCTACCATAAGCAAATGGAATAAAAAACATTTACACATATAATCATCATACATGAAGACAAGATTATGGGAAAAGGTGTAAAGAGCTTTATTAAGTAGAAGGATGTATTACAACCATGAAGTCTGATCCATTGTCATTCTTCAGGCTTGGGTTCCAACCAACATCACCTCAATAGCAAAGCACTCTGACAGCATAACAATACTTGCTTACAATCTCAAGCCGAACACCAACAGTATCTCCTTACAAATTCTCAAAGTCCAACCCCTGATCACTTAGATGAGTACTCAATTTATAGGAAATTGGAGGAGGTTTGATCATAGATGAGGGTACTGAATGGCCTTCCAAACTTAGAGTTAGTTTCCATGGAGGAAGGGATGGGAGGATAGGAGGTTACTTAACTCATTCCCTATCCAATTTCGAGCTCATAGGAGATGATAAGTGTGGGAATCTTCTAGATGGATCTAGAAGATAAGAATATTCCCAGAACCCTATGATGATTTTTCTCAATCTCACCCAACGCATGTCTAAGTGGAGCTAAGTGCCCTAGAAAGCACCCTAACATGGGCCTACCTGCACTGAAGTGCACTTACCCCTTACCAAGGCTGTGCTAGACCCTCAAGGAGGTATTTTTGGAGGGCTTCAAGCCAAGAATCTCTCAGGGAAGGAGGCATTTAAAGTGATGACTTGTCTAGGGAAAATAGCAACTCATTTAGGGTTTAATGAGACCTAATGGAACTGATTTGAATGATGGGAGTGATGTGCCCAAATGGATCTGTAACACATGGCTATATTCCAAATATCAGAATATTCACTACCCTCATCAAAGGGCTTTGCAGGAAGGGCAGGACGAAGGATGTTGTCAAATTGTTCAATCAAATGGTGAACAAATGAGAGCTTTCTCATCTTTTTACCTATAACACCTTAATAGATAGGTTTTGCAAGAGACGGAAAAATCACGAGGCATTTGGATTGATAGTTGTTATGCTGCAATAGGGTCATGAGCCTGACACTTTTACATTTACTAACCTCCTGGGTCGATTTTGTAAAGAAGGTAAGCTCCATGAGGCCAATCAACTACTGCATCTGATGTTAAAAGAAGGGCATAACCCCAATGCTATTACATTTAATGCTATGGAGGAGACTATGAAGCTATTTAATGAAATTCCCCACAGAGACATACACCCCAATACTGTCACATACAATGTGCTTATCGATGGTTTCTGTAAAGAAGGCAAGTTGGAGGAGGCTATTAAGCTCTTCATTCAAATGCCTAGCAGAAACATATGTCCTGATTTTGTCACATACAATGAACTTATCAATAGTTTCTATAAGTGAGGCAAGTTGGAGGAGCCTATGAAGCTCTTTTATGAAATGTCCAATAGAAACATATGTCGTGATGCTTTCACATAAAATGCACTTTTTGATTAGAATTATGTGTTTACAGACTTATGGTTGAAGTAGACATTGTTCCAAGTCTCATTTCTCTGAGCATTGTTATGAACTATCACTATAAAATAGGTAGAATGGATTATGCTTTCAAAGTGTTCGAAGGAATGGAAGCACATGGTGTCATGTGGAATTTTGCATCTACTGATAAACACAATTTCCCTAGATGGGTAGCTACATCTAGAACAATAGATTTAAAGTGATTAACCTTTTACTATAGAAGATAAATAAGAAAAGGGACCTACTTGTTATCTTTCGCTTTCCCGTTGTCTCCTTTGTTTAGCTCTCGTCGCTCCTTCTCGAACTTAATCCACTTGACAAGTACCTGCAATCATGAACAGAAGACAAAAAACAATCAAAGCAAGAGATCTATCTACCATAAGCAAATGGAATCGAAAGCATTTACACATATAATCACCATACATGAAGACAAGAATATGGGAAAAGTTGTAAACAACTTTATTAAATAGAAGGAAGAATTACAACCATGAAGTCCGATCCACTGTCACTCTTCCAGCTTGGGTTCCAACCAACATCACATCAATAGCACAACACTCCGACGGCATAACAATAATTGCTTACAATCTCAAACTTCACACCAACAGTATCTCCTTACAAATTCTCAAAGTCCAGCCCCTAATCACTTAGATGACTACTCAATTTATAGGAATATGGAGGAGGTTTGATCATAAATGAGGGTATTGAATGGACTTCCAAACTTAGAGTTAGTTTCCATGGAGGAAGGGATGAGAGGATAGGAGGTTACTTAACTCATTCCCTATCCAATTACGAGCTCATATGAGATGATAAGTGTGGAAATCTTCTAGATGGTCGAGAAGATAAGAATATTCTCAACACCCTATGATGATTTCACTCAATCTCACCTAGCGCAAGTCAAAGTGGGCCTAAGTTCTTTGGAAAGCACTCTGACATGGGCCTACCTAGATTGAAGTGCACTTATCCCTAACCAAGGTTGTGCTGGTACCTCAATGATCCAGATTTAAACAGGAATGCAATAAAATACAGAGATAACCATATACACAAAGATGCAGCGGAAATAATACTTCATTTCATTAATGGAAAATACTGAAATATGCTTACAACCAGAAATAGAAATAAACCAGCTAGGGCGATGGTAGCTTATCTCTGAGAAGAGATGTGGGGCTACATGCCTCTGAACTGTCTTACAATGAGGCTCGAAGGCCTATTTATTGTTGAGAAACAATCGAAAACATTCCAAAACCTAACCCTAGAAGATGAAACGCCAAACTATGGGCCCGGTTTGGGTAAATTGGTACATCAACTTCCCGGGGTCGTAGCTTTGGCATACGATCTCCGTTTGACACGCATGATAGCCCGTTGGAAAGATCTCTCCGAGGACTATGACGGGAAAGACAATTTTTTATCAAAAAAATCATGGAGCAAGATTTCCCAAAAAACGTCGTTTAGGGCCTCAAAACGGCTCCGGAAGTTCAGGACCCGAAAAACTGCTAAAAATAGTAAACTGCGCTATAATTAAGGAAACTGAAAATGTTGAGGTGGGGGTCCAGGTGGACTTGGTAGGTGGCCACCAATATCCACCTGGATCAGTGCCATAAATGAACCGGGAGGTTGGACCCAGATAGGGAGTTTGGTGATAACAGCAGTGGAAGGATCAAAATCAGGGAACCAAGGGGTTAAGAAGAGACCTGCCGAGTCCCAAAACCAAGGGCCCCTAGTTAATGCTTTTTGGTAGTCCTCACTATCAACAAAAACTACAATGAAGAAGCCTTTGGAACATAACAGAACCTTGCAATTGTTGGTCCAGTTGGAGTGAACCCATTTGTAGAGATCTTCTGTACGAGGCCATAGTCCATTGAACCTGTAGATAATGCCAAATTCGGCAAACAGTTGAAACTACCTGTCCATCATTGGATGCATTATTTCAATGGAGGGGGTTTCCTCCAGCTTGTCCACCAAGAAAGGTTTTGGAACCTGGGCTGGTGAAGCGGAATTCTTGGGTTTCTGGGCATGGACAGCATCTCTGTAAGAAAATGCTGCTGCTGAAGATGACTGTCCCGCCGCTCCCCCTCTCAAACGAAGGGAGAGAATGATGGAAGAATTTCTTTGAATGTTATAAAAAGAAAGGGGCAAGAGATCTTCAAGCTGTTTACCTTTGAAGAGGAGCCTTTGAGAAGCGGAAGGAATCCCTGTCCTAAGGTACAGTTCTTGCTTGAGGTCTTGGACAAGATCTGAGGAGCTCACCCACTGAAGTAAAGATTTTCCTGAGAGGAGCGCTATTAGGATCTGGAAGGACTCTGATTGCTTCGGCATCTGCAGTCCACTGCAAGACTGAGACGAGAGGACGCTGGAACAAGCACTGCCTGCCAGGGGCCCAAACTGTGCTTGTTCTTTATTTACCTGCGCTGGGCAGCCGGTGAAATTAGCCATTTGGTGTGGCTTGAGATCTCTGAAACTTGCTGCATCCATCTTTGCAGGCCTAAGCAGAGGCAGGACTATCCTCCTAAACTGTATCTCATGCCGGTTTCTTAGAAACCTGCCCCAAGAGACCAGATGCCTGTGCGGTATTTTGTCGAACACTTGTCCTGCATCCTCCCTGCGCAGGCATTTTTCAGGAGTTTTGAAAACAAGAAAACCTGGAAGCCTTTTTATTTCCAGAATGCCACTCCCAGAGTGGTATTCGGATGGAGGCTGTACTGAAGAGTGAGAGAGATAAAAAGAAAAAGCTCGGCATCCGGCCCCTGAGCAGTTCTGAAGAATAAGAACCGAGCTGGGGGCATGTATCAACAATAAAACCGATACTGAGCCCTCGCGTTGAGGGAGCATCAGCTGAACCGCAGTCAGGAGGCTGTCTGCAATCGTGGCTATTCCAGAAGCCTTGCGGATTTTTTGGAAAAAGCGCACACGAAAGAGGCCGAGTTGGTGAAAATCACAGGGTTTGAGAACCGCCCCTTCGCTGGCAGAAGCCTGCTCATAAACCGAGCAGCTCGGATCCAAAAGGAAAAAGAGCCAGCCGTCTTGAGGAACGGGGCCTGGGAGGTGAAATGCCAAGGGGAGACGGGCCTTGGCTGTGCCGTTCCGGGAGGCACTGGTGCGTCCAAAAACCCTAGCCGAGAGCGCCATATTTTCTTCTTCAAAAAAGGACAATGTTCAATTAAAAAATATGATTAACTAATATTGTTTATATTAATATATATATATATATATATGTGTGTGTGTGTGTGTGTGTGTGTGTGTGTGTGTGTGTTTTATTTTAATTAATATATAATTGTTTATAATTAAATTTATTAAAATATATTAATAATTCATTTTAAATTGAAAATATTGTCAAAAATTTATAATTCATGAAAATATAATTAATAGAAAAAAGAAAAAGAAAAAATCAAAAAGTTAAATAAAAAGGAAAGAAAACAAAAAACAAAAAATTAGTAACTAATAGAAATGGAAGTTACTACACAACCCATAATAAGATCTCAATCAATCACCTTACAAATAAATAAATTTAAAGAATAATAAAAAATAACAAAAATTAAATTCCTAATGTTATGCTATAGGTAAGCATCATAAATTTTTGGTCAAAGACAAACTAATACCCAGTTAAAGACAAAACTGAATGAGTTATACCATGTCTGTGGTAAGTATAATAACACAATGGAGTTATTAAATGTTGTTACCAAATACAATGTCAATTCCCCAAACAAGACATTATCCAAAAGTGTAACATTTAACATTATTAATCATTGACAAGAGGAGTGTTTGTGTAGGCTTTGAGATGATGATGATGATGATCTGAACCTTTGACCTTCCTTAGTGCAACAAACACTTAACCCAAAAATTTCCAACTTCAATAATTCTCTAGATTATTCCTCTTCCTATGTTCCACCCGCTCCATCCCAGGGTTTCTCATGAAGTTTTGTTGTAAGAGCGAAGACCAAAAGGAGGAAAAGATGCAAGTTCAACTTGGTTTCATCAATTAGACGAGGTATTTTCTAGAAATTTTACTCACATCATCAACAACAAGCCTATTCTAGAGAGAGGGACACTTATCACAGCTCTTTTTTATTTTATTATAATGAAATGTATCTATCTGGTCCCCTAATTTTTGATTGCATATTTGCAGAAGCTATGATTCATCGAGTTGTCAAAGGAATTCAAATGGATTCTTCCAAGTGTTAAACCCCTTTTGAAATGGATTACAAGAATCCTATTTCATCCTTCTTTCCATTGGAAGGCTTCAAATATAAATAGAGATACTAGATTTAGATGAATAGGAACAACAAAGATGCAATCTCAAGATGGAATTAGTTCCAAGGATGCAAACTTTTTGGATTCCCTCAAATATTGCTCATATTAAGCTAGGTTGTTCATAATGAATTGGTGGTGTTTGTTGTGTTTTCACTCTAAAATTTCCTTAGGGTTGTTATCTTGTGTCAAAAGAGATTTAGAGGTAAACACAAACCTACTTTTGAGATCAGGATCTAGCCTTCCTAATGCTCAGAGAGGGCTCTCTCTTTATGATTTAACTTTGTTGAGTTAATTGATTTTAGGCTAGTTATTTAAACTTGATTGGGTTTTGATTCTGATTTTGTGGTGGAATCAATGACTTAGATGGGCAGAGGGATGTCTTTTACCATTGGGCTATGGGGTCAAGTGTAAAAAAAATAGGACTAAATCAAGTTCTAAAGATAGTGTTCATAGGGCAAGGTAGCTGAGTAAATTCAGAACTTTTAGGCTGGATCATGAAGTGGTTTTCAATCAAGGTCAAGGAGAAGTTAAGGATTCCTCAAACCAGATAATGAGGGAAATGATAGAGGTAAATTGAAACTAGGGAGCAATGAAGTATTCCCTACTCTGGATATCAGAAGAAAATATTAAAATGAATAACTGTTCAAGAGAGAGTGTACTTAAACAAATTCTGTAATAATATTCCATTTATTTCATTCAATTTAGATAACATGCAAGTATGTGAAACACTTAAAAAGATAACAATTTGACAAACAAAAAATACTTCACTGAAGTGGCCCAACACATGAATCTTGTAATGTAATGCCTTTATTACTTAGTCCAGTCTGCTGACATGAAAAATGGTACAATGAACCCTTAGGTTTCAGATCAATACAACTATATAAATGTTTAGAAATCCACCCCTTAATACTTTGAATTATGAAGTATTTATACAAAAAAAATTACAAAATATTCTAAACTAATCTAGGAATTACTCAAGGAAAAATAAATATATTCGTGCAAGAAGATAGAGACAAAAATGTAACTGATGCCAGCTGTCCCTCTTTTATTGTTTGTTGCTGGCTCCTCTTTGATATTACACTACTTTTTGTCTTTTGTTGTTTGTCTTCCACGTTGACTATTATTTTACTTTTCCTTTTGGTTGATACTCTTTCATCTGATACTCTTTGACTTAGCTGATCTGCTGCTTTTCTTTCACTGCTCTGTATCCACTGTTTACCTTGAATTTTCATAGTAAATCATTTAATTTTTCCCAAGTCTCTGTATTTGGTAATTGATATTTACCATTCTTCTATAGACTTCATCAACTTCTCTTTATTTGCAAAGGTGGGATTATTATACCTGGAGTGAAATCAATTTACTCGAAAAAGATGTTTTACCTCATGATAGAGGTAAAAGAGGTTCTCAAAAGTCTGGTAAAGAACCTTTCCTGTAGGCATCCCTTTCATAGAGGAACTATTGGCTTGCTCCTTTGCCACTTCTCTGATTCTGTTGTTATAGTCTTCATGTGGCATTAACCTGTCATTTATTACCAATGGATTAGGTAGACCTTTCTGCCTCAAAGCATCAAATTTGACCATGAACCTGCCTATAAATAGCTCCATGGTTTGGCATTTGTCCTCAAGCTGCATAATCAAGTTCCTCTTGGTGATTACCTTCTTCACCTCTAGTATAGTGCCAGTTGTGTCAGCTATGCCAAGCTCCTGCAATTCATATTTATTCTTTGAGTTAAGGAATCAGATTATTCTGGAGGCTTCTTCTGGCATATTTCCAAGTTTGACCTTAACCCTTTAAATTGCTTCACCAGCCTCTTTGAATAAATCATTTTGTTCAAAGATAACTTGTATAGATGGCCAAATATCATTGACAGAGTCAATTATATTAGCCCATATCTACTCTTTTTCTTGGGCAAGTGTCTCCTTCAATGTTAATTCCTTTTCTAAGTTCTTTATCCTCTTATTCAACCTGTTTGACTTATGTACTTCATTTTTATGCATGATTTGAGCTAGTTTCTTCTCATCCTCTAGAATTTTTATCTGTTTTTTAAGTCTATTTATTTCAGTGGTATGAATGGACATGTCCTCCATGGCTTTGACCAGTTTAGCTGCTTCATCACTAGGATGAATTGTTGTTGTTGTTGAAATTGTTGCTGATGTAGTTGCTAATGCAATTGGAAGTGTTGTAGCTACTAGAGCTGTTGGGGCCGATGAAGCTGCCAAAGTTGAAGGAACTACTGTAGTGACTGTAGGGACAGTGGTGGCAATAGCTATCTCAATGCTGACCTATTTCAACTATATTAAATTTTCCAATTCATTCTACATATCTTTTAATTGAGAATTTAGTTGAAGAATGAGATCCATCATTTCATCCTGCTAGGTTTGGCTCTCTAGGACCTCTTTGGTTTGTGGATGTTCAGAAGGAGGCAGCTTCAGTTGTTTCTTCAAAGCAAAAATGTCTTCATTTTTCTTCTTTATGAGATTTTCTGCTGCCTTGATGTCATTTGGATTATATCCAATCTCAATCACCAAGTCTTCTAGTGACTTGAATTTGTTATCCTTGGCTTGTGAGGATGCCTTTTCTAGCTTAAACTGTGTTGTGATGTTGTCAAGAGAACTTTGAAGTTTTTGCACAGTTATTGCTTTGTTAGTCATTGTCGAGTAAATCATTTCACCTTCATGCTTATGAAATTCAATTTCATCAATAGGGTGAACATCCCTGGCCAAAAATTCAAACTCTGTCTTCCTATAATCTGCTAATGTTTTAGGCTGCTAGACTGTAGGCTGCAAAAATGTCATTTGCATTTTACTAGTTTTAATGTCAAAAGCTGACATCAACCTCTTCTGATTGCTGGGAGCTTGTTTGAAGTATTGGGCATATGTTTCAGCCTTCAATGCCTCATTCCTCGACTTTATTTCTTTGTGCTTCTCTTTTATATCTTTCTCTTTATCCACTGGTTTGCTGGATGAAGAGACTTCAATACTAAGCTGTTTTTCGATAATCTGAGTATTTTAGGTGGAAGGTTGATGAGTTTCCTCTTAAATTTTTGGAGCTGTATTCTTTTTAACCACTGTGTTAGTATCAATGATTTCAACTGTCTCAATGGTCTCTTCTTTCTCATTTACAGGATTAAGCTTGGGCTTCTTCCTATACATGATTTCAAACCTGTCATCTGTAGTATCCATTTTAGAGCTAGAACCTTCTTCCCTAGTTCTTTTTACATTTCTGTCCTGCATGGCTGGAGTCTGTAGAATGGGACTAATACCCATTTGTTCTTGTAGGGTTGAAATATGTAGAAAGGAACTAGTATCTATCTACTTTTACACACCTATTAAGGTATTTTCCAACCACTCTGACTCGTTGGCATATTTTTCAATGTCTGGCCTTGACTCATGCATAAAGGGGAATTTAAGCCTTAATTTGTTTATGGCTCCATTAGGGTCATACTGCCACATGAAACTACTACTGAACTTCATTTGCTGTAAATTTTTCTCTGCTTCTTGTCCAACTTCCCTATTATTACAAATAAAAGGGCCCAATTGGTTTTTGATCTTGAACTGTGTTTTCTTCCTAGCTGATAGAAAATTGACACCATCTGACTTTATGATTTTCCTAAAATATTCTAATGCAAATATTCTCATCGGGAGATATCTAGGCAGCTTGTAGGGAGTGAGTTGACATCCATATATCCTGATTGCAATGTGGTCCTGGTATAGATACCAGTCTCCTACTCTACTATTTTTAGACAACTGCAAAACTATTTTTATCTCATCACTAATACTGGGTTGATTGCTATTGGTTAGCATATTTACAATTATATGAACAAATGAATCAATGAACTCCTTATAACTAAAAACAATGGAATATTTTTGGATCAATGGTGTCCAAAAGATGACAGGTCTTGGTTGGCCCTTAGTGTCCAATTTTTGGATGCTGACTGGAAACTTGTCTGACTGGAAATATAGGAACACGCAGAACAATAATGAAGAGTATTTGAATACTCTTTCATTTGGTAGTCTGATCGATTGATTATGGATTTTGTCTACCAAGAACTAGGCGAAATTGAAAATTGCAGCTGGAGGCTTGCCTAGGCAAAAAATAGAGAGGAAAGCAAGTACAGGTTCATCTACAAATTCATCCGTAGTATACCCAAGGATACAAGACAACATGGTTACAATTTGTCTTGCCCTATGAGAGAAAATGGTGGCAGAGTATGGATGATTGTCTGTAGGAGTATGAGACTCTTCTAGGATGAAAGTTTGAAAGATTTGAGCCCTCTTGGGAAGGTCCAACTTTATGTAAAGTTCAAGTAGGTTTTCAATGGAAAATGGGGTTTCATTTGGGCTTAGCTAGACCTGTATTATTTGATTTATTGACTCTGCAGTAATGGCGAGTAAAATCTATTGGTCAGGACAGACTATGGTTCTTTGAATTGGGATATAGCAAGCTTGGTAGAAATGGATGATTTCTGGGAACATGTATACCTTTGGGAACAAGTATTTGGGCAAATTTGATTCCCATAGGTGAATGCCATCATTCTAGTTAAGGAATTTATCTTTACTTCAGTAGTGGAGTTTTAGTAGATGGATAGATGTGTATGTATCTTTAATTTGGAAATCTCTGTTGGCCAGTGGGAGGTGGTCAATCTCTAGGTGAGTGGTTTGCAGGGGTTTCTCATTTAGAATGCTCTGGGAAGCCATAATTTGGTTTATTCTATTTGAATTACTATTTCTCTAGCTTTAGGAGTATGGTTAAAAGCTCTGGAACAGTGGGAAGGGCTTATATAGTTTGCAGGAAAGGGTTTCTTCGAATGCACAGTGGGTTTCTTGAGTTTGGTAAGGTTTTTTAATTAATTTAGTTAATTAACCTTATATAAACAATGTGTAGAGCTTAATTACAGGGTTGTTCTAGTTCTTTCAAGAATACCTGGAAAAACGACGATTAGGTGTGTAGATAGGGTTCTATGGTAGCAGTAGAGGTTTCTGAATATTGAATTGTTTGTGTGCTACTTCAATTTGGAGTCGACAGGGTCTTTAGGTTGCAAATGGATAGAAAACGGTTGAACAGAGTTCCCAGGCGTTAGAGCTAGTTGACAAAGGTGTTTGCAACAAATATAAGTGAAAAGAGTGAAAAGGGGGATTTTTTGGTTTTTAACCTACAATGGTTCAATTTGGGCATGGGATTAACAAATGAACAGTGGGCGGTTTCATTTTATGTGGGGAGGTGGTTTTATGCAGTATCACACTGCTTTTGGGTGGAGGGAGGTATTTTTTGAGAGCACGTGATACAACGTGGTGCTGCCACATAGAGGAACAATGATCAACCAAAACCACGAATCTCTCGTGCTTTTGGGATTTTAACTTTCAGACAATGGGAGTGCGTGATATGGAATGGGCTGTCAGATCTAGTAGTGTTTGATTGGAGTGCTATCACGCTGCGGAGTTGCGAAGGTGAAGTTGGGATGTGGTTTGGTGGGGCCGAGGATAAATAATGTGGTGGGTTTAATACATTCAAAGGTTTAGTGAGGGTCAGGGAATTATAACGTGGGGTGTTAAATACATAAAGTGGGACTATAGGTTAGGGAATAACTTAGGATAAAAGTGTTTTAGTGGGTTTTTAAGGAAAAAGGAAAATTAATAAAGGGGAGGGTATTATTTGTGATGGGAATGGTTTTCACACTAGGGAAAAGGGGTTTTGGGAAGGGGAAATGGGATGAAATAAGGGGGAAAGTGAAATGAAGGGAAGGGGATATTTTTACAAGGGAAAATGAAACGGAATGGTGCTTAGAAATGAAGAAGGGAAAAAATAATTAGGTAAGGAAAGGTAATGAAGGGATAATGATGAAGGACAAAATTAATAAAGGGTTTAGTGAAATGAGGGGAAATTAGTGAATAAGCTTTAGTGAATGTCCTTTGCCTTTGATAATTCCTCCTACACATAAAACATAGGATTAAGCATGATGAAGGTGCATTTGAGCTGGCAACCTTGTATATTTCCAAAACTTCTTTTGCCTACCCTTTATTTACCCTAGCATTTTCTCTTTGTTCATTGGGTGCATTTGAGCTTGCTGACCTTTATTTCTTTTTCTTTGATAAACAAACTATCTAATTCTAACCTTATAACTTCCATTGGATCAAATTAAACTGATGAGCTCATTATTATTCTTTATCTAACTACTGATTTGCCAAGATTAAACAGTTTGGCCAAATCTTTATTCTCTATCTATCAACATGAAATTTAAAGCATGAATAAATCAAGATTAAACTATTTGACCATCGTGAATTGTGTCATTTTTGACAAGATGCACACAATATTATTTTAAAAAGTAAAGTAAATAGGAGTGGCATTTGAATTTGCACACTTTCATGATCTATTCTTATCTCTTTTTGGGGTTCATATTTTATATCTTTTTGATCTTTTTCTTTCTTTTGGTCCTTTGATTATTCTTTTAGGACTTCGCCCTCTTTACATTTTTTATTTTTAATATGGGAAAACATTTTGCAAAAAGCAAAAGTATGTATGATATTACAAGACTAATCATAGTCAATTCAAAATTATGAATCATATTATTATAGGACCCTAACATGTGGCTCCACATGGGGATGGCATTTCCTGGTGAAATGTCAAGAGCTTTAAGATCAGTAAACTTTGAAACTTTGACCGTGGTTGCCTTGTAACTGCTTCTCTATGATCTGCTTTATTCATACATATGATGCTACACCTTTCAAAGCTTAGGGCCTTCTCTTCGGGCTTCAACCTCAAAAGATAATCATCCAATCCAATTTGAACTTTACAATGTTATGTACAATGAGCAAAGTAAAAAAATGAACTAATGTTAATCTGGGGACAAGTTATGCTTCAACATTCTACCATTGACTGGTCCACCTGGTAGATCTGTTCCATCTAGTTTCCTTAAGAAAAATGCATTGTTACCACTGTAACCATAAATGATATAAGGGCCTTGCCATAAGAAATCAAATTTACCATGTTTATCCTTTTCTTCTGTTTTGGAATGCGGTTTGAGTACTTTGTTACCTATGTAAAATCATCAACTTTGGTTTTCTTATCAAAAATATTTTTGATTTTATCTTGTATCACTTGGGATTTCACATAGATTTCTTCCCTAGTTTGTTGCAAATGTATTGTCTGATTTATCCTTATTTAGATATCATTTGGTTCTACTTGCAACTCTGAAACATTTTCATCACTGGTATTCCTAAAGAGGATGGAAAACATCATCCATTCCATATACTAGTTGATAAGGAGATGTACTAATGGACTTTTTGGTAGTTAGTCTGTTTTCCCATAAGGCATTAACTAACTTTTTATTCCAGGTCTTCTTATTGTCTTTTAACAATTTCTTGATGATATTAACAAGGCTTTTGTCTGAGAATTCTGCAAGTCCATTACCTTGAGGGTAATAGGAAGTCGTATGGCCAAGGGTAATGTGATATCTATTACAAAAGTCTACCATTTTATTGAATTTGAAAGCAACTGCATTATCAGTAATGATCTTTTGTGGGCATCCAAACCTAGAAAGGATGTTGTTCTCAAGGAATGAAATGATGATAGAGTTTGTGGCTTGTCTAGAAGGGATGGCTTCTATCCATTTAGTAAATTAGTCAATGGCTATCAAAATCCATTTATGCTGGAGTGAGGAGGATGGGTGAATTTCCCCAATGAAGTCCAAACCCCATTGTTGAAAAGGCAATTTTGTGGAGATGGGTTTGAGAGGTAATGGTAATATTTTCTTTTTGCCTTCAAATATTTGGCACTTGTGACAGGAGGTCACATATTTCTTGACATCTACAAAAAGGGTGGGCCAGTAAAAACCTACCTTTAAAATCTTATTAGCAATTGTTTTCCAGTATAGGTGTCCTCCACAATCTCATGCATGAAATTCTTGCATAACTTTGTCAGATTCATCTTTTAATAAACAATTCAACAAAATGCCACCATTATCTTTCCAAAATAAAGCATTGTCTATGATACAATATTTCATTGATTTCATTTTCAAGAATCTACCTTTAGTTCTAGATAAACCAGGAAGATCTTGTAAATTTAGCAAAACAAATATGATATTTACATACTAGGGTGAATCTATGAAAGCTTCACTGATCTGTGGAGTCACGATCTCTTCTTGATCATCTAGGGCACCAACGAAATTTATATCTAAGGCTTGACAGTTCGATTCAACCATGAGTTTAGCTAGAACTTGGCCTTTGATAAGTTTTGTAGGCTTTATTTCAATGTCATATTCCAAAATAGTGGCAATCCATTTGCCTCTTACCTTCAAGCCCATTCTGTGTTAGAATTTCCTTTACTACTGAATTTGGAACATATGCAATGATGTGTGAGTAAGATGTACACTCTGAAATCTTTAATAGATTTCACTAAAGCAAGTGCTTATTCTTCCATTATATTATACTTTAGTGTAGCATCTCTAAGGATTTGCTGATGAATGAAATAGGCTGCTCATAACCTTGATCATTCTTTTGCAACAAGACTGCTGCAATAGTATGTTCCAAAGCAAGAGAAAAAATTATAAAATCTTTTTTGAAATCAGGACTTATGAGGACAAGTGTTTTAGTAAGGGCTTCTTTGATTCCATCAAAAGACTGTTAGCCTCTACTATCCACTTAAGTGTTGAATCTTTCTTTAACATGTTATTCAATTCTATGATTAGTTCTGCTAAGTTAGAAATGAATCTTCGAAGGAAATTTATTTTACCTAAGAATGATTGTAATTCTCTAATGTTTCTAAGGTGGTTGATGTTTAGGACTACCTCTATTCTAGCTGGATCTATTCTAATTCCATATTTTGATATTATGTGTCCTAAGAGTTTACCTTCTTCCAATCCAAAAAGTGATTTTTTAGGATTTAAGGATATGCCAAATTTTCTACATTTAATAAAAAATCTTCTCAAATGATCTAGATGTTCATTATCTGATTTGGAAAACACTGTAATATCATCTTAGTAAACAACTAAAAAGTCATGGATTTATTTTTCAAAATCTATGTCCATAGCTTTTCGAAAGGTAGCCCCTGCATTCATCAATCCAAAAGGCATTTTCAAATACATGAAAGTCCCCCATGGAGTGGTAAATGCAGTCTTTGCTTGATCTTCTGGTTGAACTAAAATTTGCTTGTATCCGGAAAATCCATCGAGTAATGAGATTCTAGATGATCTTACCACCCTCTGTAGAATATGGTCCATTTTAGGGAGGGGATAATTATCCTTTAGTGATACTTTGTTCAAGTTTCTAAAATCAACGCAGAGTTTGATTTCCCCTATTTTATTTCTTCTGGTGACTAAATTAGAGACCCAATATGAATATCTAATTGGTGTTATGATTTGTTCATCATACATCCTTTTTACTTCTTTTTTAATTAATGACATAAGAACTGGATTAATTCTCCTAAGATTTTGTTTGAAGGGTTTCTAATCTTATTTGATAGGTATTTTATGTTGGATAATGCTGGTGTCATACGATTTGAGGTCTTCATAACTCCAGGCAAAGACATCTTGAAATTCTTTAAACAAACTTATGTATTTCATCTTTTCGGCTGGAGGTAATGCTTTGGATATTTTAATAAGCTTAGGTTTTTCTTCTGTTCCTATGTTACAATCTCCTATATTTGGTCTTAAAGGCTCCATTTTTGGTTTTCTAGCTACATCATTTGAATCAAACAAATATTCTAATGGGACTAATCCCTTAGGCAAAAAGCTATTTTTAAGGTTTAAAATCTCATAATCATCATTGATTATTTCTTCTATTTCTACTTTTTCTAAGTTATCTATTTCTACTTTAGTGAATTTAGTGGGTTTATTTACATCTAAAGCATTTATATCTATCTCACTATTTATGATGTTATCTACTGTACAATCAATATCTATGTTACAGTTTTGGAATTCTCCATCAACATTCGTGAAATCATAGATTTGAAAATCTCGTGAAAGAATCTGCTAATATTTCAGATTGTCAGGTATAACAGGTCTGTGTTTTACTTCTGCAGTGTACTAGTGGTTGGGCTGAAAAGGTAATTTGCAAGTGCTAGGAAAAGTAGCCAAACAGTGAGCTTGCATCCTCTGTTTCCTAGGAATAGCAACAAAATCAGTTTCAAGAAGTTCCTTAATCAAATCTAGAACAATTTCTCTGTATTGGCTAAGTCTAGGATTATTCACATAATACTCTCCTTTAATTTGTTTTATGATCAATTCTCAGTATCCCATGATAGAAGATCTCTTGGCTCCAAGTTTTCTTACAATTTGCAGTCCTAAGATTAAAGCTTCATACTCCACCATGTTGTTTGTGCATTTAAAGTTTAATCTAAAGGCATGACCTTCAAAATGATTATTTTCCATGTTATGAATCCAAACTCCTGCACCTGCTCCTAACCTATCTATAGAGCCATCAAAATCTAAATTCCATAGAGACTCATGTGTTATGTTTTCACTATCAGATGCTTTGTATTTTTCTTCTACAATTGTGATTTCATTTTTTCCATTATCTGAATTATACAATATAAATGAGTCCATATCAGAATGCATGGAGTATATAGGGTATTTTTGTGGTTTTTCTGAACTAATTACCACGTATTTCATAAAATTTTCTCTGTAAATATTTCTTTGCTAACCAAATACAAATATGGTAGCATATGACATGTCCCACTGTAGGTATCCCTGCATTTTTTCTCCCCATGAGTGAGATAATAGCATTCCATACTTGGGTGAGATATCAACAACTACTATGTCCATAACAATTCTCCTTGCTGGGCATTGTGCTAGAGTTACACACAAATATTTAATTAGGCCAAGGCATTTTACTTGACTAGAATCAAAGGAAAACAAGTCCTTGTAGGGTCTGGTGATATCTAAGTTTAATCTTTCCATGATTTCTCTATGAATTAGGTTATGGGATGCCCATGAATCTAGCATAGCATTATGTAAGATTTTATCAAGAACATTTAAGCTAATGTAGAATGGAGGGATACTCCCTTGTTGGTGTTTTCCATTTACTTCTGGACCAAATAATAACTTAGGTTGATCATCATTAAGGTTTACAACATCTTCGCCTTCACCTATGTTTAGAGTTTCAGTGATTTATGCTTTGTATGATTCGTTTTTCACTAACTCTGTTAAAGGAACTGATATTTTAAATTTGGCTATCTCAATCTTAATGTTGAATGGGAATTGAGTTTTGCCTAATTGAATGAGTTCTTCCTTAGCAATTTTGGTCTGTGTACTTTTGTCTTCTTTATTAGCACTTGGAATTAAGTTTGTGTACCAACAGTTTTGTTTTGAATTTTCTTATTTGGAATAGTTTGAGCAATAGTTGAAGTTCGAGTTTCAGCAGAAGTTATATCTACAATTTTTGGGCTGGAAGTCTCCTGAGTTCCTCTAGGGAGAATTTAAAGAACTTTGGTCACAGGAGCTTATACTATTTTTTTAGTTTGGGTTTGGATTGATTTCTTAGTGGGAACTTCTGTATTCTTTTTGCTTCTAAGGTTATACTATTTGTGAACTTCATAGGTAGCAGATTCATAGCCTTGTTTGTAGTCAAAGGACTCTCCAGATTCTAATTGTAATTAGTATAACATGTACAATTCCTGTTCTTCTCGAGCAAGAAAAACACCATCTTCATTTTTAATCCCCAATAGGTTTATCTAGGTGTCCTCTTCTTCATGGTTTTGTGAACCTTCAACATAATTTTCCTGGAAAGGTGGTCTAGTCTGTTGATCAGGTATATCATCTCTTGTTTTTCCAGTATTAGGATTTTTCCTAAAGTTGGGGTTTCTAATTGGGGGTCCTTGTTGATTTTCCCACTGAGATTTTCTTTCCATATTTTCTAATCTATCCATTATCCTTTCTACACTTTTAGCTAAACTGTTTATCTTACCATCTAAAGTGGACGGTTCCTCTTTAATGGTAACTCTTTTCTCATTCTCATCCTAGCTCTCTTAGCAAATAAATTGGCTTCTACACTAATAGAATTACTTTGCATCTATTCTAATGTTTCAGGGTTTCTTTCTCTCAATTGGTAAGACATATCAGTGTCAAAACCATCAAGAAATTTGATTAGTGCCAAGTTTGATGGAGGCTTCATATTTGTAGGGATTGCATTATAGATACTGTTGAACCTAGTACAATAGTCTTGAACAAATTCAGTTGGAGCTCTTCTAATGTTTTCATATTCAGAAAATATTTGTAAAGGGTTTTTCTTTCTTTCCCATCTATTGATAAACTATCTATGGAAAGCAGCTAAATCAAAAATATGAATAGCAAGTAAAACTTTAAACCATTTTTTGACATCTCCTGCTGGTATTTGGGAAAATAATCTCATTTGCATATCAGACTCATCAATCTCATGTAACTCAAAATAATCAATCATTTTATTCACATGTTGTTGGGAAGTATACTCACCAGTAGCATCAAACATAAAATTTTTACATTAATAGTCTTGGGGCATGGCATGTAGTTGAGTTGGTAAGACCAAAGGTGCATATTTTTCTACCATGGCTAAGGCTTTGGTTTGACTGGGGGGTAAAGTAGTGGTGCTTGAAGAAGCACTTGAAAAGGCTGTAGATTAACTAGATGAACTTGAAATGTTCGGTTGGAGAGGAAGTTGAGGTATGAATGGTTTTGGGGAATGAACTATGGTGGATATTATAGGTGAGGTGGTAGTAAATGAAGCTGTATTTATAGTTTTTGAAGCCTCCGCATAAATTTCAAGGGTAGTAGCAGTTAGGGCAGCCAATTCAACTAATTGTTGAAGATAGGCTTCATCTATATGCCTTATCAAAGTTGAGGTTAAAGCTTCTAGTTTGTCAAAAGTATCCAAAACATGTTGATCTAAATCAAGATGTATAGGAACCTTATTTGATTCAATAAATTGAATAAAATTGGGGTCTATTACAATATCATGAATTGAATTTTCAGATTTGCTATGGAACAAAGAAAGCTCAAATGTTAAATCAAATTGGATATCATCTAAACTTGATAACTCTTTAGGAAGTGAATTTCCTTTAATTAATTGACTACTACTTCCTTGATTTTCTACCTTTTTCGGTTTTCTTAAAATTATGTCAGGATCATCAACTATTATAGCAGGGTTTGAATCTTTATGTGTCCTCTTATAGTGTGTTCTTTTAGAAGCTAGAATTTTAATTTTTTAATGAAACTTTTTAGCAACTCTAAAATGACCTTAAGGCGAAGATATAAGATTTTAAGATTTTCTTTAAGGTTTATTAGACCGAGTTCGATGTCCCCAGTATGGTCGCCACTATGTTATCACTCTCAAATTTCCCTAGGGTAGTTATCTTGTGTCAAAAGCAATATTAGAGGTAACCACAAACCTACTTTTGAGATCAAGATCTATCCTTCCTAATGCTCAGAGAGGGCTCTCTCTTTATGATTTAACTTTTTTGAGTTAATTGATTTTAGGCTAGTTATTTAAACTTGATTGGGTTTTAATTTTGATTTGGTGGTGGAATCACTAATTGAGATGGATAGAGGGATGTCTTTTACCATTGGGCTATGGGGTCAGGTGTCAAGAAAACAAGACTAAATCAAGTTCTGAAGATAGTGTTCACAAGGCAAGGTAGCTGAGTAAATTCAGATCTTTTAGGCTGGATGGTGAAGTGGTTTTCAATCGGGGTCAAGGAGTAGTTAAGGATTCCTCAAACCAGATAATGAGGGAAATGATAGAGGTCAATTGAAACTAGGGAGCAATGAAGGATTCCCTACTCTAGATATCAGAAGAAAATATTAAAATGAATAACTATTCAAGATAGAGTGTAATTAAACAAATTCTATAATAATATTCCAATTATTTCATTCAATTTAGATAACATGCAAGTATGTGAAACATTTAGAAGATAACAATTTGACAAACAAAAAATACTTCATTGAAGTGGCCCAACACATGAATACTGTAATGCAATGCCTTTATTACTCAGTATAGTCCATTGACTTGAAAAATGGTACAATGAACCCTTAGGTTTCAGATCAATATAACTATAGAAATAATTAGCAATCCACCCCTTAATAATTCAAATTATGAAGTATTTATACAAAAAATTATTACAAAATATCCTAAACTAATTTAGGAATTATTCAAGGAAAAAGAAATATCTTCGTGCAAGAAGATAGAGACAGATATGTAACTGATGCAAGCTGTCCCTCTTTTATTGTTTGCTGCTGGATCTTCTTTGATATTATGCTGCTTTTCTCTTTTGTTGTTTGTCTTCCACGCTGACTGTACTTTTACTTTGCCTTTTGACTGATACTCTTTCATCTGATACTCTTTGACTTAGCTGATCTGCTTCTTTTCTTTCACTACTCTGTATCCACTGTTTACCTTGCATTTTCACAATAAATCATTTAATTTTCCCAAGTCTCTATGTCTGGTAATTTAATATTTACCATTATTTTGTAGACTTCATTAGCTTCTGCGTATTTTGCAAAGGTGGATTTTTTACAAAAAGATGTTTTACCTCATGCTGGAGGTAAAAGAGGTTCTCAAAAGTCTAGTAAAGAACCTTTATTTTAGGCATCCCTTTTTATAGAGGAACTATTGGCTTGCTCCTTTGCCATTTCTCTGATTCTCTTGTCATAGTCTTCATGTGGCATTAACCTATCATTTATTACCAATGGATTAGGTAGTCCTTTCTGCCTCAAAGCATCAAATTTGACCATGAACCTGCCTATAGCTAGCTCCATGGTTTGGCATTTGTCCTCAAGCTGCATAATCAAGTTCCTCTCGGTGATTACCTTCTTCACATCTAGTATAGTGCCAGTTTTGTCAACTACGCTAAGCTCCTCCAATTCATATTTATTCTTTGAGTTAAGGAATTGGATTATTCTTGAGGCTTCTTCTGGCATATTTCCAAGTTCGACCTTAACCCTTTGAATTGCTTCACCAACCTCTTTGACTAAATTATTTTGTTCAAAGATAACTTGTATAAATGGCCAAATATCATTGACAGAGTCAATGATATTGGCCCATAGCTGCTCTTTTTCTTGGGCAAGCGACTCCTTCAATGTTAATTCCTTTTCTAAGTTCTTTATCCTCTCAGTCAACTTGTTTGACTTATGTACTTCAGTTTTATGCATGATTTGAGCTAGTTTCTTCTCATCCTCTAGGATTTTTATATGTTCTTTAAGTCTATTTATTTCAGTGGTCTGAATGGACATGTCCTCCATGGATTTGACCAGTTTCGCTGCTTCATCACTAGGATGAACTGCTGCTATTGTTGAACCTGTTGCTGATGCAGTTGGAAGTGTTGTAGTTACTAGAGTTGTTGGGGCCAATGTGTAGATCTATAAAAAGGGTATCTTTCACCTCTAGTTACCTCACATTAATATGTCAATTCGGGAACGTTTTGCTATTTCAAAGAGTGTCTCAGTCTGAGGCTTAGCATTTGTCAGAGTAATGCTCGTAGTACAACTGTTTGAAACTACAAAAGTAAATTGATGCGTGTCTACAACTTAACTACTTCAAAAGGCTAAATCACACACTCAGATATGAAGCAATGCACTAGTTAAGGGTTCGGTAGCAATAACCCATCCCTTTAGAAACTGAAGGAAAAGAAATCGGAGAATAGATCAGGGGTCTGGGAGCTAGGTAGCAGATGCCGATGCTCACTACAGCCTGAGATCGTCCTAAATAAGAAATGAAACGACAGATAAAGAGAACATCAATGAAATAGAACAGCAACCTTAAAATGGAACAAAAATTCAGAAATGGAACAACAATTCGGAAATGGAACAACAATTCGGAAATGAAACAAAAATTCGGAAATGAAACAACAATAAAGGAATCGAGCAGTAACTAAGTTTAACAAGATGTGAATCTATTCAATCCCATCAATCCAAACGTCAATCCTTCATTCTTAAATATGTACACACACAATGAAACAACATTGAAAACCATATAAACACGATGTGCTTAGTCTGATTCCGTTATCACTCTAATTAGAAAGCATACGATTGCGTCTCAAGATGAAACAATATTATTCAAGGATTCAATATAAAATCAGAGCTTCCAAGATAAATTCTATAATGCTAAGGCACGATCGCATAACACAAAAACTCTGTAATGGAACAACAGTATCCTGTAGAGATTAACTGTATTATACCAACACTTAAAGGAATAGTAACATGATGCAGCATCAATACAACACTTTTGTTTGCAGGAACATTAAATGGATTAAACATGACAGAGCATGTGACATAAACTTTATAAAACACGTCAGATTACCAGATCACATTGATAAGAAAACCACACAGAAACCATGCGTAATGGTACAAGAGCAAGTGTCCTCCAGGGTCGGGCCCTTAGCCTCCAGGGGTACATTGCTTAAGGTTGATCCAGGCTCAAAGATAAAAGAATAACCAAGTCTGTATTAATGCATGAAGTACAATTACAGTAAAGCAAGTCTTAACAGAACGTAATGATCATAGTCTTGATCTTTTAAAAGAAATTACATAAAAGCATAATCATCTCCCCTTTAGCTAACAATGTTATCCCTTATATAAGGGTGACGACGGAGATATCTAGATGCAGAAATAGATAAAACAACGATCCCTCAGGATCAAGGATCCTGAGGGATTCGCAGAATCGTTAATCCTGAGTTACTTATTCTCTTTTCTACGCCGAGTTGGTATCTCCGCTTCCTTTCCTGGGTTGGTCCGTTTGATCTGGTTTGCATGCGGTCTCCCGTCGAAGGGACAACAGTTAATTCATCTTTGTCTTTTCCTTTAGGATGTCCACTTTTCGTTTTTCCTCCCTCCTGTACATGGAAATGACAATTGTCAGCATTCTATATTAATCTCACATGTTTCGTTATAATTCTTTATCATTTTCTAAGTTCATAATGCAAACAGGCTTATAAGTCCTAACGAAAAGATACTGAAATAACCATCAAAACATACCTTCTTTGATACTCCACACACCCCCCGGCTTACCCTTTTTCATGGCCTCATGAAAACATTGTAGTTGACATGCAAGGCAGTGAGTGAGTAGGCTGGAGATGGTATCTCATGTGAGGGCCTACAACCGTGATGCGAAACTAGATGATAAAAGAAATGGTCTGTCTGACCCTTAGGCATCTCATACAGGGCTTGGTATTCGGGTGCAGGATGCCAAATGATTGGACTCTGGAACCTATATCCTAACCAGGATGGCCCTGCCCTTAAAACAATTTCGCCATAGAGGGGAAAATAGTTGGCAGCTAGTTTAAAATTCTCATACTTAAATGGTTCTCTGAGCTAGATATTCGGATTAGATATTCGATATTGAAATTTAGCTACATCAATGGCAGGGTCTTTGATAGAGGAAAAGTATTCAAGTCCCTGCCGAATGATTGCCTCATGCATGGGTCCTAATGCTTCAATCACTCCTGGAGCCTTCATGAGATTTCTATGTCTCCTCCATAACTGTGTTGGGTCCCTAGGCTCAGCTCTTACCCATAGATCTAATCCGTTTTCTTGTCTTTGAAAAGCATTATAGGCTTTGAGCCATTTAATTTGATTAACTGCAAATGAGATAAATGCTTGCAATTGAATGTCCCCAACAAAAGGGCCAGGGTTCAGTTCGGTCTCTTGTTCTAGTACAAGGTTATGCAAGTAAAATTTACACAATAATCTCTACACTTTTACCTCGTAGTGTTTACAGCAGTTTATGAAATAATCTATGGTGTTAATTTGTATGGGAGGGCCTGCCTTAACAACCTTTATTTTCAATTGTAAATACCTTTCCATTAGAAACATGGCATAGTTCTTAGTAGGGGCTCTACATGCTAGGATGTCATTGTATAGAGAACACAAGGTATCCATCTGTTTGATAACTACATCTAATCTACGAGTTACCTTTGCAACTTTCTCTTGTTCCTTTCGCCATCCTTCGAAGGCCTGGCTTTCAGATAAGTTGACGTTCCTTAGCTGCTGCTTTAGTTCTTCATATTTTTCTCGAGGGACCGTTTGCTCCCTAAGCTTTTCTGCTTCTTGCTGAGCTTGCTTCAAACCCTTCTGAAGGGTTACCGTTTTCAGATCCTTTTTCCATGCAGCTGTGGAGGCCGGGAGCTTTACCTGAACTTTCTTATTACACTACTTCGAGTTCAGAACCCTTATTACTCCCGAAGGTGGTGCCTCCGTCTGAACTATCTTATCATCCATTTCTATTTTAACATGAACATCAGCCCATTGTTGTTCCTTTTCAATTGGAACAACAGTCTGTTTTTCAGCTTCATTTGGAACAACAACTTGGCTTTTGTTGGGGTTTTGAGTAGCAAGATGGATTCTGGTCCTCCGCCTCTTGCCCTTAAGGGGTTTTACTGGTGTGGTCGGACCTTTTCTTCCTGAAGTCCCTTTTACCCTTTGCCTCGCCTTTAGAATCCTAATCTGCTGGTGAAGCTGGACTATTATGTTCAATAATCTCTGTTGTTCCCTTCATAATTCCTTTATTTCCACCATTTCTTCAGAAGGAACAACAGGTTGTTTACTGCGGTCTGGGCTGCGGCTAGCTTCCTGATTTTCTTCCTGGGGTGGCTGTTCCGAGGCAAGAACCTTAATTGGCTCTGTTATTTCTTGGGCTAATTCTTTTTCTGCCCTTATTTCCTCTGGACTTTCTTCTGGTGCCTTCTGATTAGGAACGGGTTGTCCCTGCTCCGTATTTTTTGACATCTTCTTATCATGAACAGACAAATTTTCTACTTCTACCTCTTTTGCATGTGATTCCTCGGGTGCATCTTTCTCCTGGGGTTTCTCTCTGGCATGGAGGTTTGATGGACTCGGAGGTTGGCCATATTCGCCCATATTGGCCAAAACTTTGGCTAATTCATCTTCCCCTAATGGGTCTTGTAATGGGCTACCTTCCTGCTGTTCCATTCCTATCTCCTGCTTGGACTGCTCAGCTTCTTTTCCCTCATCTCCTTCCTCTTCAGATTGCTCATCTTTTTCTTCTTCTTTGTCTGCAGATTGCTCTGCCTCCTCTTCTTCTTCTTCTTCTGCAGATTGCTCTGCCTCCTCTTCTTCTTTAACGTCCATATTGGTCCAGTGGCTGGTAGTCCTGAGACTTCTGCGATTATGTCATTGGTGACTGCTATACGTTTTCCTCTTATTGTGGAGTAGTCCTCTTGCAAATTCAGCAAAAATTCAATCGCTACTATTTCATTGGACTCCTTCAAGCAGTTAAGATAGGTCAGCCATCCTGCTTTTGCCAGGATTTCCTGGGCGGTAGCCGAAATAGTTAGCACTTGCGGTTCTCTGCAAACTGATCTTCCTCCCATAGTTTCACTGTGATTTCTCAAAGGAATGACAACTATTTGTTGAAATGCAGAGAAGCTGATGGCGTAACACTCGTTCAAACTCTAATGCTACGGCGTATACAATGGAAATGGCTTTGAACAACAATTCTTGTAGAAGAAAACAAAAAAAATAGGAAGAGATAATACCGTTGAGCCGTGCTATGCCCGAGTACAGAATCTCCCAAATGGCGAGCTGACATGTGCTCTGGGGAATGATGAGGTTAACCTCCCCCCCGTAATGTGATAGGCTGTCCCAGCCGTTAAATAAAGGAGCAACGCCTGTTCTGCAACAAAGTCTTTAAGGAATATCGTATGGAAATATGCCATGTTTACAAAAACACCCTATTACTGAAATCGAGGTATAAAGTTGCGTCGCTTTAATACGTAAGAGACTGTCGTGATTTGATGCAAGTTCGGGGATAAGACATTTGCCGTAAATAGAGAGTCTCATGCGGTCATTGTCACTGGTTCGGTAATGATTGGTGATAATACATAGTCATGCGTTATATGGTTGGGGTAATATCATATAATTGATTACCACGACATAAGAAACAAAAGGATGCAATTAAATTACCTATTGGTGTAAATAATGCGACTTCAATACAATTAATAGTGCTCTGCTGTCGACAGGTGTCCATAACCTTGACAGAGTTGTTTGTTTCACCCATGGAACCATAGTCTTTTGTGTATGCTAGGAAACATTGTGCAATGTCAAAATGTAGGCCATTATGCTGGCTTGGTGACCAGTTAACCATAATGCCACTCACGAGGAGGGAGCAAATAGTGGGCAAGCCGGCTCGTGATGAGACCTCCTATTCCAAGGGTTGTTTGTTTGATATACCTTTTGGACCATTTCCCTGGTGTGGTGGCCATAGTGGGAATGCCACTTCACTTCCATCCTGATGATCATGGTAGGCCAGCTCTTAATGAGACTTCCTTTCCTGCAATTTGACAATTTAGAAACCATGTTTTGCTCCATTTTTTTCTTTGTTTTTCATAAAGTGTCTTCCCTATTTATACACAAAGGGTGGTTCAACACTCCTTAAGAGTAGGAATGGTGGAAGAAGTCTTAATATCCCAATAGGAAGGTATAGATCCTTTGCTCTTATTGCTGAATGATAATCAAAGAGGATTAAAAAGGGACCAACATGCTACAGATAACCAATCAGAACGGAATTAGTAGAACAATGGCAGCACACGATGATGAATAAGCATGTCTTTCCTTGTGTCTTCTCACCAATTCAGGGTAGTTTCTTATAAATATAGCGATTTATGATTGATTGATTTCCGTATGCTGTGTTTCTGTTCCCATTACATAAATGCATAACCGTATTCAAAATGACTTGAAAGAACATGAGCAATAAGCATCCTCAATTTAGAATAGAAAAAGGAACAAGCTATTTCACAAGGAGAGCAAAAACATACAAGTGGTGTTCCTTTTGAGGAAGGGAACAACAATAGTTCACAAATGATGTCCCTTTGGAAAAAGGAATAGCAAAAACATACAAATGCCATTCCTTTGGAAAAGAAACAATAGAAATAAAAAAATGTTGTTTCTTTGGAAAAGGAACAACAGAAAGCAAAAGTGTTGTTCCTTTGGAAAAGGAACAACAGAAACACAAAAATTCCGTTCCTTTGGAAAAGGAACAACAGAAATCAAAAGTGATGTTCCTTTGGAAAAGGAACAACAAAAACACAAAAATGTCGTTCCTTTGGAAAAGGAACAACATAAATCAAAAGTGTTGTTCCTTTGAAAAAGGAACAACAGAAAGCAAAAGTGTTGTTCCTTTGGAAAAGGAATAGCAGAAAGAAAAAGTGTTGTTCCTCTGGAAAAGGAACAATAGAAATCAAAAGTGCTGTTCCTTTGGAAAAGGAACAGCAGAAAGAAAAAGCGTTGTTCCTTTAGAAAATGAATAGCAGAAAGCAAAAGTGCTATTCCTTTGGAAAATGAACAACATAAAGGAAAAGTGATGTTCCTTTGGAAAAGGAACATCAAAAACATACAAATGTTGTTCCTTTGGAAAAGAAACAACAAAAACTCACAAGTGTTGTTCCTTTGAAAAAAAAGGAACAATAAAAACTCCTAATGCTGTTCCTTTTGGAAAAGGAACAATAGAGGTAGCGAAACTTGTTTCAAAGATATGTACAAAAGTAACTCAAGTAGTTAGGTACAAACTGTAAAGAAAAGTAAATTCCTTAGTGAATTACAGGTGAGGAAGGCTTGTCTTCCTCCCCTAAGATCTCCATATCTGAATCATGGCGTAGTTGTTGGCAGAAGGACTCCCAAGTAAGTGGTTTGCGATAGAGACGGACTCGATGGCCATTTGCCTTGAAGGCATATCCAGAACCATCAATAGTAATTAGGGTAAGGGTACCATTGTCGTGTACCTTCTGTATTTCATATGGTCCCAACCAACGAGTCTGGAGTTTCCAAGGGAAGTACTGAAACCTGGAGTCGTACAAAAGAGCCCAGTCTCCTTCGTGGAAGAATTTATTTTTAATGAGAGCATCATGCCATTTAGCTCTCTGCTGTTGTATCAGGGCAGTGTGTTGAAGTGCAGAGAGCCTAGTTTCATCCAGCTCATTGATCTGTTGTAGTCGATTAGTCTGTGCCTCAGTTAGGTCTAAACCAACTTCCTGTGCTGTTCGTAATGTTTGGATTTCGAATTCTATGGGGAAAATAGGTTGTTTTCCAAACATTAGTTGATAAGGTGAGTAACCGGTGGTGCTTCTCCATGTTGTTCTATAAGCCCACAGTGCTTCAGGTAGTCTGGCAGCCCAATCACGTCTATGTGATACAACAATTTTTGTTAGGATTGTTTCTATTACTTTATTGCTGCTTTCTACTTGCCCATTTGCCTGTGGGTGATATGGAGTAGTAATTTTATGCTGGACATGATAGTTGTTGAGTGTTGCAGCTATTTTGTTTCCAGCAAATTGTGGTCCATCGTCTGTAATTATCTCTCTTGGAAGGCCATAACGTACAAATAGATGGAACAGGAACTGCATAACAGAGTCTTCTGTGGCTCTTGGCAATGCCTCTGCTTCAACCCACTTGGTGACATATTCTGTTGCCACCAGAATGTATGTTTTCTGGTTTGATGATGGGTTGATTGGTCCCACAAAATCAAGATCCCATCGCTCAAATGGTTCGATGACTAGCTGTGGTTTCAGAGGCATCTCATTCGACTGACTAGGGCATCCCACTCTCTGGCAACTGTCACAGGCTTGGACAAATTTCTTTGCATCTTTGAAAATTGTGGGCCAATAATACCCTGTTTGTAACACTTTATGTCCAGTCCTATGATCAGCGAAATCTCCACCACATGGTTGGTCATGGTAGACTTTCAATATGTCAAAAATTTCGTCCTCTCGAACACATCTCCTGATATGCATGTCTGCCCCTGTGTGAAACAAATAGCCCCTAATCTAGGAAAATCTAGTACTTCGCTGAACAATTTGTTTTCACTCATTAGGGGTTAGATGCTTTGGTAACTTACCTACTGCTAGGTAATTGGCAACATCAGCATACCAGGGTGTTTGAACAGCAACAACAAAGAGATGCTCATCTGGAAATTGATCTTCAACTGCTGCTGAATCAACTGGCTTTGGCATTCTTGAGAGGAAATCAGCTACTGGGTTTTCTTTTCCAGGTCGATCCTTGATTGTAATATCAAATTCCTACAATAAAATCAGCCATCTAGTTATTCTGCCATTTGTGATAGGCTAGTTTGCTAAATATTTTATAGAAGAATTATCTGTATACAAGATAACAGGATATCCAGTAATGTAATGTTTGAATTTATTGACAGCATGTATAACGGCTAGAAATTCTTTTTCAGTGACAGTATATTTTAATTCAACAGGGGATAGATTTTTGCTAATGTAATAAATTGCATATGGTTTTCTATCCTCTTCCTGTCCAAGGACCGCTCCAATGGCTGTGTCTGAGGCATTAGATGATATCTGGAATGGCAAATCCCAATTTGGTCCTCGAAGGATTGGGGTTGTGGATACGAGCTTCTTCAAATCCTTGAAAGCACGTTCACATTTCTCTGTCCAAAGAAAATCAATGTTACCAGTTAGTGCACACAAGGGTGCAGCAATACGTGAATAATGTTCTATAAACCTTCTGTAGTAACCAGAAAATCCAAGGAAGCTACGTACCTCTGTTTGAGTGGTAGGAGTAGGAATAAGCAAAAGTATTTGGATTTTAGCTGGATCTACTTGAATACCAGCTGCTGAAATATAGTGTCCTAAAATAAGTCCTTCTGTCATCATCATATAACAATTTTCATGGCTTAAACAAAGCATGGTAGCAATGCAACGTTGTAGGAATTTCTCTAGTGTATCTAGTGTTGGGTCAAACTCATCTCCGTATGGAGTAAAGTCGTCCATATATACTTCCAGTCCTTCATTTATTAGGTCTGCAAAAATGCTAAGGATAGCCCTTTGGAATGTGGCAGGGGAATTGCATAAGCCAAAAGGTAAAACTCGGTAGGAGAATATTCCCCAAGGACAAGTAAACGTAATTTTGTCTTGATCTTCAGGGGCAATCTGTATTTGGTTATACCCACTGAAGCCATCAAGGAAAGAAAATAATTTCTTTCCTGCCAAAGTGTCTAATACTTGGTCGATGAATGGGAGAGGGAAGTGATCTTTTTGTGTTGCTTTATTTAGCTCCCTGTAGTCCATGCAGATTCTCCATTTCCCATTCTTTTTTGGTACCACCATAAGCAGAGAGACCCATTTACTATCAGAGATAGGGTAGATGAAGTTAACATCTAAAAGTTTTTGAAGCTCAGCTTTTTCCACTTCTTTTAGATGAGGATTTAGTCTTCTCTGAGGCTGCCTAACAGGGCTTTCATCGTTTTCTATGTAAATGTGGTGTGTACATAACTGGGGGTCAATTCCTTTCATATCAGGGTAGTCCCATGCAAATGCTTCTTTATATTTCTTCAACATATGGATGAGCTTTGTTTCTTGTTCGGATGTGAGGTTGGTGTTAATGTTTAAGGTTTTTCCAGGTTCAATTTCCACAATTTTACTATTTGCAATAGAAGTGACAGGGATTGTGTGATCATGTGTATCTTTCAGAGGGTCTTCTTCTATTTCGTTATCAAATGATGCTTTTATCATATGAAATTGGGTACGAGATGTGAGTTCAGTTTGACTAATGAAATTACTGATGGCATCATCTTCTGTTTGGTCTTTGAACT
>APFE031626485.1:148079-166112 GCA_000404065.3 Pinus taeda | reverse complement strand
TGAAGATTAGCCTTGGAAAATGCCTTTTTCCCATTAGCGCGGGCACACAGTGTATTACCCCGCGCCAATGGCTCAATCCTTACAAAGAGGGCGTGCCCATAAGCGCTCTGTCCCAGAGCATGCCCCGCGCCACACAATTTAGGCATGATTTTTTGGCCAGCGCATGCTAGAATGTTTTTTCCCTTGCGACTCACTCATTTCCCTGAAGGAAAAAGCCCACAAAAGCATCCGGGTTTCGGTTTTTCTATCCAAGGCAATGGCTATTATGAGACATTACCAAAACTCAGAATGTGTCCACATACAATGTATATCTCCTCTCCCTTTATCTATAAAAGCCTGTCTCCCCATAATGAACAGGCTAGAGTTTTTTGGAGGCTAAAGCAAAAGAGCAAACAAGCTAGTGTGAGAGAGATACTTTTTGAGCTAAAAGTTGAAAGTAAGGTTATGCTGCCGGATTGTTGAGAGAGAAAGTGATTTTGCAAGACGTGTCGGACTGACTGCCCACCCAGCTAGAGGAGTTTTACAGTGTCAAGCCTTAAGTGGTTGTAATTTCTTCTCTCATTTCTATTTAATGCAAAGCGACTGTCATTATGGTTTCATTCATGTGTTACGTCGGTGATATGTGAATTGTATCTTGCTTGACTGGTACATAGCTGTATGTTTTTTTGGATTTTATGCTTGTTGTGGGTTATTCTTCACTTGTGCAGGTATCTATGTGCGGATAGCGACCAGCCGGAGATAGAGGATAGGAGCGACACTTCCCCCCACAACAAACAAGCGTTGGATCCCAGGTTGGTCTCCTAGATCGACTTCTAAATTATATAGCTAGGAACTTGCATGCAACGTGATTGATTGTTGCTAGACCCCTGTGGGGCTAGTGGGATCCACCTCTGTCCGCAGAGGGGATTTACCTCCGCAACACAGGGTTTGACCATAAATTTTCATAGTTACTATTGGGTTTCCTGGGTCTTCATACTTAATGGGTGTTTCCTTTTCTGATAATAAGTCAGATAAGGTGCCGACTACTTGAACTCTTGGATTATTTGTTATATTACTCCTTGGTCTTTTTATGCACAATTCTTTAATAGTTTTTGCGTATATCGGGATGTCTTGAATGGATTGGAGGAATGATATTTTTATGTACAAATTTTGCAATTCTCCCAGAATGTCAAAATCAGGTTGTTGTATAGGTCGAGGTATGACTAATCATCCTGGGAATGGGGGAGAGGATGTGGTTGCTTGATTATGAGTTTACTGTTTATTCACATCCTCTTCATGTGACAGATATTCTCTAGGTAACTGATCTTCAATCTGAACTGTTTTATTTCCCTCAGTTTGAATAATACGCCCAGATCTTAGCTGAAAATCATTACACTCCCTCAGATCGGGTCCTACTTATGGTGTTTTTAGGATTTGGAGAGATTGGACCGGTCTATTATTTGGGTTGGGGTTAGGTTGGGCTAGGAGTTGCGGTCTCAGATTAGACTGTGGATTTTGCTGTAAAGCTGGCAGTGTAGGTTGAGGGAGGGGGATACTTCCTACTAACTGATGTGTTGGTCTCTACCAATTAGTCTGCCAGGGTGAGCTTTGTGAAGTAGGGGGAGCCCATTGTGGTGGATATGGGTTGTTTTGCCAATATGGTGGGGGATACGGAGGATTCGACCAAGCAGATTGGCTCGTCTGATTTAGCCACGGGTTTGCAGAAGGATATGACTATGGTGACCAGTTTGGAAATGAAGGCTGAAATTGACTTTTCCATGTATTATACTGTTGAGCATTATACTGCGGAGACTGAAAAGAAGAAGCTGGGTCTGGAAACATACCAATTTGTCGTGGCTACCACTGACGGCACTGGTTGAGCAAATACACTGCTTCTGGCTCTTCTTCTGCCTCCTTATATACTGCTTTCAGTCCAGGTAGTGAGGGACAACTTTCCGTAGAGTGATCCCTTTTACAAATGGCACATGTTTGGACTGCATCTAGTGGACACTCCTTATGGCTATGCTTCTTCCTGCATCTGGGGCAGAAGATTGCCAAATTTTGTTCTGCCTCCATTTGCTTTTGCTTGGCCTGCAAAACATCCAATTTTGTAGTCAGTGTCCCTAGTATATCAGTTTTAAAATTTTCTAATAAATTTCCAATTTCTACACGCGTTACTCCTTCTGATGGGATTTTATTCTCTCTTACAAACCGATCATGTTTCGTTGGTTTGATTCGTGTACTGCCTCTCGAACTCCTGATACATAAATCAATTATGTCAGCAAAACTTTCCTGATAAATATCCCCTTTTCACATAATGTTTAATGTTTCAATCCATTTTTCTTTCATGCCCCTTATTAATGTTGTTTTTAACACGTTATCAGGTAAAGGCAGTGATGCATAGGGAGATATTTGTAGATTATACTGGAAACATTCCACATACTCTTCTAATGTTTCGTTTGGTCTATCATCTGGAATATTTCATCTTTCAGTTATCTAGACCTGCAATAGTCCTGATATTTTTTTAGAAAAGATTATTTCATTTGTTCCGAGTTATTTATAACCCCACCACCTAATCCCATAAACCATCTTAAAACAACCCATTTTAGTGTAGAGGGAAACAGTTTTAGTTTCTGGGGGTTAGTGGTATAATCATATCCCCTACACAGTACACCAAATTTAAATAAAAATGCATCCGGGTCTTCTGATGTAAACCCATGAAATGTAGGGATATGATGAAGGGGGATTGCTTTCATAGGGGCATTTGCTGTAGAATCCACTATGGGGTATTGTAATGTAGAGGTTTGGGTGTTTGGCTAGTTTTGAGCCATTGGATCAAATATATGCCAATAACCTTCTGGAATATCTAGGAGGGTGTTCCTAGGTTGAGAGGGAATGGCTTTGACAAGAATAATTTTAATAGCACTTCCTCTATCTGGCACTTTTGACTAAGGAGATTGGGTCCCTTCAATAATAATTTTTGTAGCACTCCCTTTGTCTGGGCTGCTCAATGGCTGAGTTATCCTAAGAGGAGATCTCGGTTCCTCAGTTTCCCCTGTCTCTCCTTCTCCTTCACAAAGATTACTGAAATTCCCTTCCTGCAATAGCTCTGGAATAGAATTTTCAATTTCTTGAAAGTCCTCCTCGTCAGTTTGACTATGCACCTCAACAAAGGCTACAGATGGTGAACCTGTGGCTTGAAGGGAGCTAGTAGGCTATTTGGAAGTAACTTTCCTGGGTCCTACTGAGCGCTGAGATTTGGCTTTCTTATAGATTTCGTCTATGAAGGTTGATCAACCAAGGGTCATCGACCCCTTAGCTTTTTCTGGCTTTGGTAAAGGTTTGGAATTTTTCTCAGGGTTTTTCTGCTTAGTCTTGCACTCAACTTAACTACTAAATCCTACGTAAGCAAATAGCAGCAAATCTGCAGGAAAGCGGACAAAGGAGCAGGGCTTTTACATGCTCCACATGTAGGTTCTTACCTTTCGTTTTCAAAACCCAATTCTTCCCTAGCAGGTTCGTACACTACTCTGAAAAAAAGAACAAATGGCTACACTCTTTCCCCGGCAACGACGCCAAAATGTAGAGCTATAAAAAGGGTCTCTTTCACCTCTAGTTACCTCACATTAATATGTCAATCCGGGAATTTTTTGCTATTTCAAAGAGTGTCTCAGTCTGAGGCTTAGCATTTGTCAGAGTAATGCTCGTAGTACAACTGTTTGAAACTACAAAAGTAAATTGATGCGTGTCTACAACTTAACAACTTCAAAAGGCTAAATCACACACTCAGATATGAAGCAATGAATCAGTCAAGGGTTCGATAGCAATAACCCATCCCTTTAGAAACCGATGGAAAAGAAATCAGAGAACAGATTAGGGGTCTGGGAGCCGGGTAGCAGATGCCAATGTTCACTGCAACCTGAGATCATCCTAAATAAGAAATGAAACGACAGATAAAGAGAACAGCAATGAAATAGAACAACAATCTTAAAATGGAACAACAATTCAGAAATGGAACAACAATTCGGAAATGGAATAGCAAGTCGGAAATGGAACAACAATTCAGAAATGAAACAATAATTTGGAAATGAAACAACAATCAAGGAATCGAGCAGTAACTAAGTTTAACAAGCTGTGAATCTATTCAATCCCATCAATCCAAACGTCAATCCTTCATTCTTAAAGATGTACACACACAATGAAATAACACTGAAAACCATATAAACATGATGTGCTTAGTCTGATTTTGTTATCACTCTAATTAGAAAGCATATGATTGCGTCTCAAGATGAAACAATATTATTCAAGGATTCAATATAAAATCAGAGCTTCCAAGATAAATTCTGTAATGCTAAGGCACGATCGCATAACACAAAAACTTTGTAATGGAATGACAGTATCCTGTAGAGATTAACCGTATTATACCAACACTTAAAGGAATAGTATCATGATGCATCGTCAATACAACACTTTTGTTTGCAGGAACATTAAATGGATTAAACACGACAGAGCATGTGACATAAAATTTATAAAACACGTCAGATTACCAGATCATCTTGATAAGCAAACCACACAGAAACCACGCGTAATGGTACAAGAGCAGGTGTCCTCCAGGGTCGGGCCCTTAGCCTCCAGGGGTACACCACTTAAGGTTGATCTAGGCTCAAAGATAAAAGAATAACCAAGTCTGTATTAATGCATGAAGTAAAATTACAGTAAAGGAAGTCTTAACAGAACGTAATGATCATAGTCTTGATCTTTTAAAAGAAATTACATAAAAGCATAATCATATCCCCTTTAGCTAACAATGCTATCCCTTATATAAGGGTGATGATGGAGATATCTAGATGCAGAAATAGATAAAACAGTGATCCCTCAGGATCAAGGATCCTGAGGGATTAGCAGAATCGTTAATCTTGAGTTACTTCTTCGCTTTTCTGCACTGAGCTGGTATCTCCTCTTCCTTTCCTAGGTTGGTCCATTTTGATCTGGTTTGCATGCGGTCTCCCGTCGAAGGGACAACAGTTAATTCATCTTTGTCTTTTCCTTTAGGATGGCCACTTTTCATTTTTCCTCCCTCCTGTACATGGAAACGACAATTGTCAGCATTCTATATTAATCTCACATGTTTCGTTATAATTCTTTATCATTTTCTAAGTTCATAATGCAAAAAGGCTTATAAGTCCTAACGAAAAGATACTGAAATAACCATCAAAACATACCTTCTTTGATACTCCACACAATGAAGCTGCCAAAGTTAAAGGAACTGCTGTAGTGACTATAGGGATAGTAGTGGTAGTAGATGTCTCAATGCCGACCTATTTCAACTATATTAAATTGTCCAATTCATTCTCCATTTATTTCAATTGGGAATTTAGTTGAAGAATGAGATCCATCATTTCATCTTGCTGGGTTTGGCTCTCTAGGACCTCCTTGGTCTGTGGATGTTTAGAAGGAGGCAACTTCAGTTATTTCTTCAAAGCAGCAATGTCTTCATTTTTCTTCTTTATGAGCTTTTCTGCTACCTTGATGTCATTTGGATTATATCCAATCTCAATCACCAAGTCCTCCAGTGACTTTATTTTGTTATCCTTGGCCCGTGAGGAGGCCTTTTCTAGCTTAAACTGTGCTGTGATGTTGTCTAGAGAACTTTGAAGTTTCTGCACAGTTGTTGCTTTGTTAGTCATTATCGAGTAAATCATTTCACCTGCCTACTTATGAAATTCAATTTGATCAATAAGGTGAACATCCCTGGCCAAAAATTCAAACTCTATCTTCCTATAGTCTAATGATGTTTTAGGCTGCTAGACTGTAGGCTGCAAAAATTTCATTTGCATTTTACTAGTTTTAATGTCAAAAGTTGACATCAACCTCTTCTGATTGCTAGGAGTCTGTTTGAAGTACTGGGCATATGTTTCAGCCTTCAATGCCTCATTCCTCAACTTGATTTATTTGTACTTCTCTTTTATATATTTCTCCTTATCCACTGGTTTGCTGGATGAAGAGACTTCAATACTAAACTGTTTTTCAATAATTTGAGTATTTGAGGTGGAAGGTTGATGAGTTTCCTATGAAACTACTGGAGCTTTATTCTTTTTAACCACTGTGTCCGTATCAATGATTTCAACTTTCTCAATGGTCTCTTCTTTCTCATTTACAGGATGAAGCTTGGGCTTCTTCCTATACATGATTTCAAACCTGTCATCTGTAGTATCCATTTTAGAGCTAGAACATGGTTGGAGTCTGTAGAATGGGACTAATACCCATTTGTTTGTGTAGGGTTTGAATCTACAGAAAGGAACTAGTATCTATCTGTGTTTCCACATCTATTAAGATATTTTCCAGCCACTTTGACTAGTTGGCATATTTTTCAATGTCTAGCTTAGACTCATGCATAAAAGGGCTTAATTTGAATTTGAGACTTAATTTGTTTAGGACCCCATTATGGTCATACTGCAACATGAAACTGCTACTGAACTTCATTTGCTGTAAAATTTTCTCTGCTTCTTGTCCAGCTTCCCTATTATTACAAATAAAAGGGCCCAACTGGTTTTTGATCTTGAACTATGTTTTCTTCCTAGCTGACAGAAAATTGACATCATATGAGTTTATGATTTACCTAAAATATTCTAATGCAAATATTCTCATGGGGAGATATCTAGGCAACTTATAGGGAGTAAGCTGGCATCCATATATCTAGATTTCAGTGTGGCCCTGGTATAGATACCAGTCTCCTAATCTACTATTTTTAGACAATTGCAAAACTCTTTTTATCTCATCACTAATCCTGGGTTGATTGCTACTGGTTAGCATATTTACAAATGGATGAACAAAGGAATCAATGAACTCCTTATAACTAAAAATAGTGGAATATTTTTGGATCAATGGTGTCCAAAAGATGACAAGTCTTGGTTGGCCCTTAGTGTCCAATTTTTGGATGTTGATTGGAAACTTGTCTCATTGGAAATATAGGAACATGTGGAACAATACTGAAGAGTATTTGAATACTCTTTAATTTTGCAGTCTGGTAAACTAATCATGGATTTTGTTTGCTAAGAACTAGGCAAAATTGAAAATTGCAACTGGAGGCTTGCCTGGGAAAAAAATAGAGAGGAAAGCAAGTACAGGTTCATCTACAAATTTATCAATAGTATACCCAAGGATACAAGACAACATGGTTACAATTTGTCTTGCCCTCTCAAAGAAAATGGTGGTAGAGTATGGAGGACTATCTGTAGGAGTACGAGACTCTTCTAGAATGAAATTCTGAAAGATTTTAGCCCTCTTGGGAAGGCCCAACTTTATGTAAAGTTCAAGTAGGTTTTCAATGGAAAATTGGGTTTCATTTGGGCTTGGTTGGACTTGAATCATTTGATTTATTGACTCTGTAGTAATGGTGAATAAAATTTGTTGGTCAGGAGAGACTATGGCTCTTTGACTTGGGATATAACAAGCTTTGCAGAAATGGATGATTTTCGGGAACAGGTATACCTATGGGAACAAGTATTTAGGCAAATTTGATTCCCATAGGTGAATTTCATCATTCTGGTTAAGGAATTTATCTTTAATCTAGCAGTGGAGTTTTAATAGATGGCTAGAGGTGGATGTGTCTTTAATTTGGAAATTTATGTCGACCAATGGGAGGTGGTCAATGTCCAGGTGAGGGTTTTGCAGGTTTCTCATTTAGAATGCTCCGGGAAGCCATAATTTGGTTTATTCTATTTGAATTACTCTTTCTCTCTCTTTAGGAGTAGGGTTAAAAGTTTTGGAACAGTGGGAAGGGTGAATATAGTCTGCAGGAAAGGGTTTCTCTGGATGCATAGTGGGTTTCTTTAGTTTGTCAAGGTTTTTTAATTAATTTAGTTATTTAACCTTATATAAACAATGTGTAGATCTTAATTAGAGGGTCGTTCTAGTTCTTTCAAGAATAATTGGAAAAATGACGATTAGGTGTGCATATAAGGTTCTCTGGTAGTAGCAGAGGTTTCTGAAGATTGATTTGTCTGTGTGCTGCTTCAATTTGGAGTCGGCAGGGTCTTCAGGTTGCAAATGGGTTGAAAACGGTTGAACAGAGTTCCTGAGTGTTAGAACTAGTTGACATAGGTGTTTGCAACAAAAATCAATGAAAAGAGAGAAAAGGTTTTTTTTTTGGTTTTTAAACAACAATGGTTCAATTTGGGTGCGGGATTAACAAATGAATAGTGGGCGGTTTCATTTTACGTGGGGAGGTGGTTTTATGCAATATCGCACCGCTTTTGGGTGGAGGGCGGTATTTTTTGAGAGCAAATGATACAACGTGGTGCTTCCACATAGCGGAACAGTGATTGGCCAAAACCACGAATCTTGCGTGCCTTTGGGATTTTAATCGTTGGACAATGGGAGCGCACAATATGGATATGGGTCGTTAGATCAGGGAATGTTTGATCGGAGGGCTATCGTGCGATGGAGTTGCGAGGGCAAAGTTGGGATGTGGTTTGGCGGGGCCTGAGGATAAATAATGCGATGAGTTTAATACATTCAAAGGTTTACTGAGGGTCGGGGAATTATAATGTGGGGGGTTAAATACATAAAGCAAGACTATAGGTTAGGAATAACTTAGGATAAAGGGGTTTTAGTGCGTTTTTAAGGAAAAAGGGAAATTAATAAAGGGGAGGGTATTATTTGTGATGGGAATGATTTTCACACTAGGGAAGAGGGGTTTTGGGAAGGGGAAATGGGATGAAATAAGGGGGAAAGTGAAATGAAGGGGAGGGGATATTTTTACAAGGGGAAATTGAAGGGAATGGTGCTTAGAAATGAAGAAGGGGAAAAGAATTAGGGAAGGAAAGGTAATGAAGGGATAATGAAGAAGAGGAAAATTAATAAAGGGTTTAGTGAAATGAGGGGAAATTAGTGAATAATCTTTAGTGATTGTCCTTTGCCTTTGATAATTCCTCCTGCGAAGGTGCATTTGAGCTGGAAACCTTGTATATTTCCAAAACTTCTTCTGCCTACCCTTTATTTACCCTAGTGTTTTCTCTTCATCCATTGGGTGCATTTGAGCTTGCTGACACTTTATTTATTTTTATTTGATAAGAAAACTATCTAATTCTAACCTTATAACTTCCAATGCCTCAAATTAAACTGATGAGCTCATTATTATTCTCTGCCTAATTACTGATCTCCCAAGATTAAACAGTTTGGCCAAATCTTAATTCTCTATCTATCAACATGAAATTTAAAGCATGAATGAATCTAGATTAAACTATTTGACCATCTTGGATTGTGGCATTTTTGACAAGCTCCACCTAATATTATTTTGCAAAATAAAGTAAAAAGGAGTGGCATTTAAATTTGCACACTTTCATGATCTGATCTTATCTCTTTGGGGTTCATATTTTATATATTTTTTTTATCTTTTTCTTTCTTTTGGTCTTTTGTTTATTCTCTTAGGACTTCACCTTGTTTACATTTTTTATTTTTAATATGGGAAAACGTTTTGCAGAAAGAAAAAGTATGTACAATATTACAAGACTAATCATAGTCAATTCAAAATTATGAATCCTATTATTATAGGACCATAACATGTGGCTCCACAGGGGGATGGCGTTTCCTAGTGGAATGTCAAGAACTTTAAGATCAGTAGCCTTTGAAACTTTGACTGTGGTTGCCTTGTAACTGCTCCTCTATGATCTACTTTATTCATACATATGATGCTACACCTTTCAAAGCTTAGGGCCTTTTCTTCAACCTTCAACCTCAAAAGATAATCATCTAATGCAATCTAAACTTTGAAATGTTATGTACAATGGGAAAAGTAAACAAATGAACTAATGTTAATCTCGGGACAAGTAATGCTTCAACATTCTACCATTGACTGGTCCACTTGGTAGATCTGTTCCATCTAGTTGCCTCAAGAAAAATGCATTGTTACCTCTATAACCATAAATGATATAAAGGCATTGCCATAGGAAATCAAATTTACCATTTTTACCCTTGTCTTCTCTTATGGAATCCCATTTGAGTACTTTATCACCTATGTAAAAATTATCAGCTTTGGTTTTCTTATCAAAAATCTTTTTGATTTTATCTTGGATCACTTGGGATTTGACATAGACTTCTTCCCTTGTTTGTTGTAGATGTATTCTCTGATTTATCATCCTTTGGATATCATTTGGTTCTACTTGGAACTCTTGAATCATTTTCATAATTGGTACTCCTAAAGAGGATGGAAAAACAACATCCATTCCATATAATAGTTCATAAGGAGATGTACCAATGGAATTTTTGGTAGTTAATCTGTTTGCCCATAAGGCATTAACCAACTTTTTGTTCCAGGTCTTCTTACTGTCTTCTAACAGTTTCTTGATGATATTAACAAGTTTTTTGTTTGAGGATTCTTCAATTCCATTACCTTGAGGGTAAAAGGTAGTGGAATGGCCAAGGGTAATGTGATATCTATTACAAAAGTCTACCATTTTATTGGATTTGAAAGCAATTGCATTATCAATAATGATCTTTTGTGGACATCCAAACCTAGAAAGGATGTTGTTCTCAAGGAATGAAATGATGACAGAGTCTGTGGCTTGTCTAGAACGGATGGCTTCTATCCATTTAGTAAAGTAGTCAGTGGCTGTCAAAATCCATTTATACTAGATTGAGGAGGATGGGTGAATTTCCCCAATGAAGTTCAAACCCCATTGTTGAAAAGGCATTTCTGTGGAGATGGGTTTGAGAGGTAATGGTAAGAGTTTCTTTTTTCCTTCAAATATTTGGCACTTGTGATAGGAGGTCACATATTTCTTGACATCTGCAAAAAGGGTGGGCCAGTACAAACCTGCCCTTAAAATCTTACCAGCAGTTGTTTTCCAGTATAGGTGTCCTCCACAATCTCCTACATGAAATTATTGTATAACTTTGTTAGCTTCATCTTTTAATAAACAATTCAAAAAAATGCCACCATTATCTTTCCAAAATAAAGAATTGTCTATCATACAATATTTCATTGATTTCATTTTCAAGAATCTACCTTTAGTTCTAGATAAACTAGGAGGAGCTTGTAAATTTAGTAAAACAAATATGATATTTGCATACCAGGGTGAATCTATGAAAGCTTCAATGATCTGTGGAGTCGCCATCTCTTGCTGATCATTTAGGGAACCGATGAAATTTATAACTAGGGCCCGACAGTTCGATTCAGCCATGAGTTTAGCTAAACCTTGGCCAGATATGAGAGGTAGAGTAGGAGCATGCCCAATAGAGACCTAGGGTCAGGGGCCAACAATCAAAAGCAATGAACCACCAAGTCTTTCAAATTATTAATATTTTGTCTCATCAATTGCTTGTGGTGATTATTATTTTCATTTTCAACAACATTGTATACAAGATGAACAACTAGCACAAATCAAAGGGTAGTATATGATTTATTGTTCAAGAGAATAATAAATGGAGCAGAGAATAAAGAGACAGAGCCAAAGACAAAAGCTTAAAATATAGAACCAAAACTAACCAAAAGTGGTAATCCATGAATACCTTCAAATGATTGATTTTTTATGGGACCAAATCCTCCTAGAATGAGATATGATCTATAATGGATTTAGACCATATCATTTGAATGGGTAAGTTTAAAGGAAATTGGGAAAATATGTTCATTGTGCATGTGGGAAGGAAAGAAGGGAGAGGAAAATCCATCAACTCAACATTTAGCCACCTCAGTGCCACATTAAGTTATAATAACATCCCAGTAAATACCATCTCACCACCAGGATAGGAATTTGAAGCACTATGGGACATGTACAATTAGTTGAGTAACAAATAATTAGGGAAACATGGACCTCAATTGTCATAGCATTGAATCGTTGATGTGATTTGTATGGGGATTTGAACAAATATAAATGATAGAGACCTGCATGAATTGAAAGGTCGAGAAATAAAGGAAGATATGAGGTTCTCCAAAAATCTATTGTCACTTAGAGGATCAATAAGGAATATAGAGCAAAGAAGATGAGAAGAAATAATATATGTAAACATTTTAGAAGAAGCCATAATGTCTTTACTTCAAACTCTATTGAAAGAAATAATTCATAGAGGATATCTCTTTTGTATTTTTACAACGATTAATGACACAAAAAAAGAGGCATAGTCCCTTTCTATTAATGACAAATTTTCCTTCCAAGGGTTCTCCAGGGTTTATTATGTTTGTGTGGAATTCCTTTATTTTTGAATGTTTGGAGAAACTAGTTGTTCAATGCATGTCAAAGGTTGTAATTCTTACTATTCCTACACATAATAATGTTGTAATTGGTAAATCAAGTTTGCTTCTTATCAATAAAAGGACCAGAGAACACATTCTTTGGGTCTAGGAAGATAATTCTGGTACTAAATGTTGCATATGCAGAGTAAGAGAACAACAATAATTTATAGAACACATAATGGGATTCATTATATCTCAGGTTCCAGCGTTGAGAGGGACATAATTTCAGAATGAGTGAACTGTCAAGCATGATAACCATGCTATGTAGCACAAATTTTCCAATAGTGTCAAGTCCAAAAAAAAATAAATCCTTAGACAATACCTTGCACCTATTAAATCTTTGTTGAAGCCCATGTTATTAGCTCAATTAGTACATGAAAAGGGTTCTAGACTAAATTATTTCCATACCTATTCATTATGGAAGATTTATTGGTCTCACTGGTAAAGTCAAATGTAACATCCTTTAAAGGGGATTCTATTGAAGCTTGAATAATATCACATGAAGTATCAATGTCTCTCAACCAACATACAAAAATCCATAACAATGTTCTTGATGAGCCCCAAAAATGACTAACTTTATGGGCTCATTTTGCCTATTATTCTCGATTAATCCACCATTCTTCATAGTTTTATGCATTCTTTTGAATATATTTATGTTAATTGAATGAATGGGAATAGTCACTTAACCACAAAGTCTAATACGTTCTTATTGCAGATTTTTGGACATTTTTTGGAGCAAGGTCAGGCATTTATGAGCAAATTGGCAGCCAAATACGAAGGAACAAGGTTGAGGATTTATAGGAGGGTTGTCTCTTGCACTAAATGACCCCTTCCTCGAGTTCTCCACCATCAGCTCGGAGTTCAATAGTCCGCCAAAGATGATTTCAAGGGGCAGCCGAGCGGGTTTAGTGAAGTGGCTGATTAACTGCAGTTTTGGGTAGCCAAGCTCCTAAAGTTAAGGAGGAATATTGGGGGTCCTCATTTGCATAAGTAGGAAGGCTTCAATCCTTGATAGTTTAGCTATTGAAAATTTTCTTTTCGCACTTTAGTGCAACTCTGCATTCAGCTCATTTTTCGAGCTTTTTCTGTAAATAGTTTTGTGACATGACTATTTTTTTTTTAGTAATGAGTATGAATCTCACTTTGCACCAGCTCTGAGCTTTCTTAAGAGGCTCTAGCTCTTAGGTTGGGCCCAACCCAAGTGCCAGTACCTCCTTTGTGTACTTTTATGTGTTTTTCTTCCACTCATAGAATAGTTTCTGTTATTTAGGTTAAAATCTTGCCTTGTTACTTAGGTTGTTTTTGATGATTAAGATATTTTTTCATGCTCCAGGTTGATTTCATAGTTTGGTAATAGAAAAGATCTGCAAAAAGGCCATCAAGCAGTCTTTGATCTCATCACCATGAGCTGAGACCAAGGCATACTTGCTGCCACAAAAACATTGTTTTTGCCTTCCAATGCAATTGCTAGTGTTAGATTTTAAGTTGGAAAAGTTGATATCAGTTGTGTTTTCATGTTTAGATCTATTCTTGCTTAGTTTCCATAGCTCTCTTGCATGATTTCCTATCTATAAACTTCTGTTCATCATGTTTCTGGTTTTTAGGTCAGATTAGGTCAAAATAGATAGATCTCTGGTTTTTTCAGTCTTTATTCGATCAGTTTTTGAAAATAGTGTCCAGAGCACCTATGATACATTCCTACCTACCCTTCCTCCACCATACAACCTGTTCCAGCCCCTAATTCAAGATTCCTTCCCTTCATTTGCCACACTTTCCCAATTTTCCCTAATTTCTACATTTTTGTGCAACATTACTCTCTCTATCCTTAAACAAATCCAACCACCTTCATCACTCCTTAGCTTCATTTACTAGGTACTAGACCCCTTAAAATCCTTATCCATCCTTCATTTCCACTTTCCCACCATTTTTCCACCATCAACCCTCTGTTGTGGCTAGCAACAACCCCCATTTTCATTTAAGTGTTTGTCCAAAATACTAAATGAATGGGGACCCTTAGTTTAATTTTGAGAAAAATCAAGTTTTCCTTTCTTCAAAATAAGGTTACCATCGTAAGCTTAGAGAGGTCTTTCGAATATTTTTTAACCTAAGTCTACGATAAGGTAAAGGTCTTTAAGAAAATTGCATTACAAAAAGATAGGAAATGCCCTCATTCCCTCATAATATTGGTATGCGCAAGGCCCCCATGTTAAGCCTAACGTCGCATCGCAGTAAAGTAATGCTCATAAGGAAAAACCTCAAGATCTGCCGATCTGTGATAACACCGATCGCAAGATCGCATATCGCAGAAATAAACTGGCAATACTTGAAAAACATCAAACTTCTGCGACCTGCGATGTTGCGATCGCCGCGATGGCGCAATCTGCGATCTTGCGATTTTCGATTAGCGCGACTTGCAATGGCACGATCTTCAATGTAACATAAGCAAATCATGAATAATTTAATCACGAATCCTTCGGGCGCGCCATTCAAAGAAAAGCCACTTACCATAATCTGACCCTAGATCATGCGCTTTTAATGATAGTAAATGGATTAGTTGTTAGTTATTAAATGAAATGAAGATGCGTGCTTTTGTAAAGAATTATTTCACGTAAAGTGGCATATTTGGTATATCTGTTGCATTTAAAACTCTCCCATCACCTTTCTCAATCAGTCATTTCCACCTCGCTCGTAATCTGCAAGAACTAAGTTAAGAAGATTCAAAGCCGAACGCAGGAGCAAATGGGAAAGAAACATAAAGCCCAAGGCTCCGAGACGAAGGAAAAGACGAAGGAGATGGCGCCCTTGTATACAGACACTACATGCAATAGGGATGCAGGAATTTCGACCTGGGAAGGCATATATAGGCTGCTGGAGGAAGAAAATCCTAAAGTAATGATGGTTGATAGCGCCGCGGGCTCACAAAACTCTTCCGAGGCATCCTTAGAGGAGCTGGCATGTTCATTTCTTCACCAAATAGCAGCTAGACCCAAAATTTTTCCATATACAGATATGATCAGGTGGATACTTGACAATGCAGAGTTACAAGGCATACAATTCAAAGTTCAGGGACATGGGCTCATAGGATCATTCGCCGCGCAAGACTTAAAGATTATGTATCATCTTCCTGAGCCTCAGATGACCTACAATGCACAATTTGTCAAGAAATTTGCAGCAGAGAACCCAAACCGGCAGAAACCACTAAAGAATGGACCAGAAGAGAGGAGCCGCTAAAAGGACAAAATGGTAATGTACAGATTGGTTTCCCTCATCTCTCCGTATGTTTGCTGTGGCCTATGCTTTGCAGGTTGTTGGGATGCCAGAGTATAAATAAATTTCGCTGAATGGCTACCACTCAAGCGCTGCACAAACGCCGATATTGTGATTGGCCAAGATATTTTTGATAATTTTATACACTGCGTTATGAATTACCGGTCTAAGAGATCCTTGTTCTCAAGGTTTTATCCTCCTTTTATCTGTTGCTTATATTATGGATCTATTTGCTATGATCTAATTCCCCTATGGGTGGACATGGAACCTAGGACCCGTCCCCTATTCATATTTACATAAATATTTATGGGATTCCCAGTTCGTCCCTCACTTCTATCAGATTTTCCACGGGCTTATCTTACCCCTATATAGGATGATGTATGATGAAGAACCCCCGAGGTGCTCACCCGAAGTGCAAATAGATATCATCCCCATCGCAAGATGGTTCAAGGAAGAATGGTTCACTTACATTAGAGTGTTTGGGAGCACTGTACCTCCACATGTCCTACCTCTATATGTCCCCGACAAGCTTTTGGCCAGGGAAATTACCTATCAGACTTGCTCAGAATGCGGCCTGACCAAAGAACTAAAAGACAAGAAGAAGACCATATGGCCTCAGTTTCCTGTAGCTTGTGGGGCCTTCTCATTGTTCGATGTAGGACACGATTTCGCCGAAGTAGAGAATGTGACGTCTCTACAGTTATTTAAATTCCCCACTCGGTCTTCTGACCTAAATAATGTTGCCCATGATTTCACTATAAGTGTCAAAATAAAAGTATTCGTTGGAAAGAGAGATTTGTTTGATGATTTGTTTCAAGGTAAAAGCTCACTCCAGGAAGTTTTGCGAGAAGCTCGGTCGAGGTTGTCTCCAGATGACCTCCAAAGATTCATGTTATATAGAGAAAGAAGATTGGCCAGTGTTCCTCTAGAAAAGTTGCGACTGCCTGCCAGAGAACCGACTCCCAGCGTCAGCCTCAGTGGAAACTCTAGTGCTTCCAAATCCAAATATGACGCTGCCCAAGGAACGCCTGAACATTCTAAAAAGTTTGGAAGTGACCAAGGAAAAAGCGAAGAAACAACTAAAGGTACAGCTTAGTCAAGTGCAATGTCGCAACAGCAAGTTATCGCCTCCCCACCAAGAGATGTCCCTCCTCTCGTCATTAAAGCGCCACTCATCACAACAGAGCTCGACAAAGAATGGGAAAACTTCAACGAGCTAATCAGCCTTGAAGGGCAAGCCCCAAGAACACCTGTGAGCAATACCCAGGTAACGCCAGAAATGGTTTCGACCATGGTCAATAGTATCACAGAAATGGAGCATGGTCATATCGCTCCACCTTCTGAGCTTCTACTTAGTGTAGAAGAAATTCCCCCACTGGATGTATTCTATAGTCCCCAACATAAAGCAGTTGTGAGGAGACAAAGAAAGAAGAGAAAGCTAGAGAATAAATTGTCACAGGATGCTGAACATTTAGACGTCTTATGGAAAGACCCTAACAACAACCCGACAGAAAGTCTCAGGAAGTTGTCTCAGATCGTAGGAGCATACACTTCTGCGACTATCGATAAGGCGTCGGAAGTTCAACAACTATTGAGGGAACAAGAAAACCAAATACAGCTACTACAACAACAGCTACAACAAGCCAATGCCAGTATTGAAGCGTCCAAACAACTCGAGAAACTACAGGAAGACTTTCAGCAGATGCAGATAAGCTATCAAAGAAGCCTAGACGAAAAAGGAAAGCAGTTGCAAGCTTTACAAGAAATACACAAGGACGAGCCCAAGCTTTCCGAATTTGTTTCAGAATCTACTGGCTTAAATGATCAATTTCTGCAGCAACAGGAAGAGTTGGGACGTAAGATATCGCAGCGAAGTTACTATTGCGAGCTGAGCGATAAACTCACCAATCAAGTGGCGGAATTGCGAAGTGACTATGACCAAATTGACAGACGAGTGATAGAATACTTAGCTTGGCAGGATGGAGAGGAAGGGAAGAGAGAAAATGCACCCAGAATAAACGAGAGTCATAAATAATTTCTCTTTAACAAATGGGACGATCAAATCAGGCAGGCAGAACAGGCAGCGGAGACAGCGGCAACACAGGCAAGCGTTCTTATCGACTTTGTAAATGAGAATTTACATAGAGCCAATTTAATCGCAGAAACCACCGCGGGGTACCTACCAAATAAGTCACGACTGGAGGCAGAATGGAAGCAGAAGGCACAGGAAAAGGGAAAAGCGATCCAGGCATTGAACAGGTTGAATTGGGAGTGTTACTGGGCATACTTAGTCAAGCCACACAGTCAATGGATGACTGTGAAATGCATCATAAACTCAGCCGAGAAAGTAGTGCCAGCTCTCATAGATTCTGTTTTCGCAGCCCATCTCAGCGCAGAAGTCGGCCAACCGACTCTTCTCAAATCCATGATGAACACTTGCAGTTTTAAGGACCAAATTCAGAAGTAGCTTATTTTTAAAAGTTTGTTGTTTCTTTTTATTTAGATTAGAAAAAGGACGGTCATTTGAGAACCGTATCCTAAAATTTTGTAAAAAC
>APFE031626485.1:54164-141368 GCA_000404065.3 Pinus taeda | reverse complement strand
GCTTGATTGTGGAAAAACTCCACAGTTAAGCGCGCTTGAGCCAGAGGAGTTATGGGATGGGTGACCTCCTGGGAAGTCCTGGTTACCGGGTGCAAGCCCCGGAAGTGATGATTGATGCTATGTGATTCGTTCTCCACTTTTCACTAGTTTCAATCCCACTTCTTCACCCCTGTGAGCATCACTCGATGCAATGAGTGCTAAGTGAACTATTCAAAAATCATGAGAAATTAGTCAGTTACGACTACCTCTCATGGAAATGGTCATACGTTTGAATGACTTACTTAACGCAGTTGAATCCCAAAAATGATATCTAATATAATGCACTGCGTAATCCCCCATACTTAAACACATGCATAATAATTCTGCAAAATTACTCAAAAATACAAAAAGATGCTTTTTACATATTTTCCTTTAGAAGTAGCTTAGTCACATGAATTTTACCTTTCCAAGTGTTAATGGCATCCATTTCAATAGCTTTCATCTCTTTTCTTGCACCAGTAGGGTTAGTCGGTAAAACTAGGGTTTGCTAGGGTTTGCATTTCCTTTTAGCTTTCAAATTCTTTCTGCAAGTAGACTAGCCTCTCTTGAGTTAGCTTTCATCCATCACAGTTAAAAGCTTCTTCTAAGAGCTCATAGAAGTTGGCTTAAGCTCCTAGCGAACTTGTGCCAGCTGATCAAGTGATAGCTTGCAGTAAGAGCTAGTACTTGTGCATATAGCACTGTCGCTTCCAAGTTTGTTATGAACTACCGGGTTGATAAAAGTCAAGAAGGGAGTCCTGAGAGTTGCAACATCATTGCTGCAATACTATACCCACCATCTTTTTGGTGCCGTTACCAGGGAAGCATCGAAGTATTTGTGATTGCTGCTTTTCTTCTATTTTCTACTGCAACCTTCTGCTAAGTAGTTTATTTCAGCAAGAGTAGAGTAGTTGTTTCATTTCCATTCTACAATTTCATTTTCTGCAAAAGTAGATTAGAAATTTCCTACTTTCATTTTATTTCAACAAGCGTAGATTAGATATTTCCCGCTTTCATAGATTATCATTTCAATTCCGCAATTTCAATTCTGCAAGCATATATTAATATTTCAATTCTGCAATTTCAATTCTGTAAGCGTTTCTTAGCATTTCATTTCTACAATGTCAATTCTGCAAGCGTAGCTTAGCATTTCAATTCTACAATTTCATTTCAGCAGCATAGATTAGTCATTTCCTGCTTTCATTTCAATTATGCAATTTTCATTCTAGCAAGGTTTATTTTAGTTAGTTACAATTGTTGTTCAATTAATTTCAGTTTTGCAGGTACAAGTAGAGAAAAAAACATAAATCAACAAAAAATATTTCATTTCATGCCTCGTAGGAATAGATACAATTCAGGAAAATTCCTACCCAACACCCCCACCACATCACTGAGTCACCCTTCTCTCTTCTTTGGTGGCAGTGATCCAAAATAACCTATAGGTGAACCTCCAGAGATATATGAAGATCCTATAACAGAAAAAGAGTAAGAAAACATTCCTCCTAAGACCATGGTTGAACACAGAAACAATATAGGAAATGAGGAGAGAATAGAAGGCACCTTTCCCATCCGAGAGACTAATGGGGACACAAAAATGAAAAACATAAGGCCCTCAACCTTACCTCACTTCCATGGATTGACCACTGAAGGCCCTGATACCTTCTTGTTTGAGTTTGTTGTCCTTTGTCAAACTTATGACTATACAGAAGACGAGCAAAAGTTGAAACTCTTTCCCTCTACCCCCAAGGATGTAGCACTACGCTGGTTCATGGGGTTACCTGGAAACAGTATCACAACTTGGGCTCAGATGCAGCAAGCCTTTAACAACAAATATCAGGATTACTATAGGTCAAAGGAAACAAAGGGAGAAATCTTTCAGATGACCATGGGAAGTGATGAATCTTTAGAAGACTATGAAGAAAGGTTCTCTGAATTTGGTTCTGCTTTGAGGAGTCCCTGAAGATTTTCTAGATACCCTCCATTTGCTGGCTGGGGGAGACATCTACCAACTACCTTATGATGACATGAAGACTGTGTTTAGAAACCATTCTAGTGTAGCCCGGAAAAGAGGTAGGGGAGTCAACTTTCAGCTAGTGCCACCTTTTCCAAACATGAGTTCGCAAATCAAATGGAACACCTTAAAAGTGAGGTGAGACAGACCATTTCCATGCAAATGGATACCCAAATCCAACATAAGTAAGAGGAAGCTAAGAGGGCTTTGGCCATCTTTTGTCCCAGATGCATAAGGAAGCATCCTAGGAATGAGTGTCCATTGCACTCCATAGAGGTATGTTACGTTTGTGAGGTAGACCACCCTACAAACTAGTTGCCAACCTTACCCAAATTTAAAGCTATGTACCAAGTGGCTGAAGGAGCCACTGAACCACTCTACTTCATGAACCAAAGGAGGCCACATGGACCCAGACCTTACCAGTAGGGGATGCAAAGGACATCTCAAAATTATTACAAGCCAAATCAATCCACTCACATACCTTCTTGGGGTCCCCCTGGTCATCCTTCTTGGTCCGCACCCCCTCCTTGGTCATATCATCTCAATACCATACTCAACCTGCCGCTCATTCGTTTCATTCTCATGTTCAGTCACAACGCCAGTGGAATGCACCTCAACAGGGGTGGAGGCCACAGTACAACTCTCCTCCCGCTATTTTTCCTCCACCACCTGCTCAACCACAACTATTACCTCTTGCTCCTCCAAGACAACCCCAGATACCTGCTCAACCGAACCTGAATCCCAATAACAAACATGCCCAACAGGTATATACTCAGACAACATGCCCTACCTATGCTGTGGAGATTCAGGAGATCAACCTATGATCTGGGAAGGTCCTCCTAGATAGCCAACCTCCTCCTAAGGATGATAAGGAAGAAAAACAGGAAAGTGAACCCAAAGCTATTCCACCCTTTCCTGAGAGACTAACTGGAACCATTCAACCAAACCTAGAAGAGACTGAACTTCTCGGAGAACTTAAACAGTTATGTGTAAAAATACCACTTCTCCAGGCCATAAAAGATGTACCAATCTACAAAAAATTGATCAAAGAGAAGTGTTTCAGGCACCCAGGCAGGCGCAAGAGAGATGCCCCAACTATCAATGTCATAGGACAACTGTCCGACTTGATGTTGGGACAAGTAATCTGTCCAAAATATCTAGACCCTAGGAGTCCTGTAGTCGATGTCCACATCAGTGGCACCATAATACCACACACCCTGATAGATCTTGGGGCTACCATTAATGTGATGACCAGGGACACTATGATCAAACTCAACCTTCAGAGTTCACTAAGAAAGACCTTAACAATACTGCAGTTAGCAGACCGCTCCACCGTGGCCCTCGAGGGGATTGTGGAAGATGTCGTGGTATCCATTGATTCTTGGGAGTACCCTGCAGACTTCTTAGTCCTTCAACCAAAGGAAAAACTCACTGGATACCCCCTCATTTTGGGAAGGCCTTGGTTAGCTACTGCAGATGCTTACATCAGTTGTCGAGATGGGAGCATGACCATTAAGAATGGACCTATGTCCAAATAGCTAGTCCTATGTCCTCCTACCCAACCTCTGGTAGAACATGACTTACCTCTCTGGTTGGAGGAGGAAGATGAGGATGAAGTCTACTCTGCACCTTTGTGCACAGTGGAAGCCACTAGGGGAGGTCCTCAAATCGAGGATGACCTTATTGAGAATTTGATTCAAAATCCACCTCCCAGTGTGCTGCCATTAGAAGAGTTGGTAGAAGACACCTAAGCCAATGCTTTAGTGGATCTTTGTGTGGCTGATCCGACCTCTCCCCAATTTAAGAATGTGGAATTTGGCCCTGAAAAAACCTTGAAGATCAACTCATCCCTATCCCCCTCTCAGGAGAAAGAGTTGTGTAGCTTATTGAACATCCATTTGGATGCTTTTGCTTGGAGCTATAAGGAGATGAAAGGAGTCCACCCCTTAGTCTGTACCCATCACATGTACATTAAAGAGGATTGTAAACCAGTCAGGCAGCCTTAGAGGAGAATGAATCCAGCCCTTAAGGACATTGTCAGAGAAGAACTGCAAAAGTTGTTGGACACAGGATTCATCTACCCCATCTCTGACAATGAGTGGGTTTCTCCTCTGGTGCTTGTGCCCAAGAAAAATAGGAAGTGGAGAATCTGTGTAGATTATCGAAAACTTAACAAAGCTACCAAGAAGGACCATTTCCCTTTCCCTTTCATAGATCAAGTGTTAGATGGCCTGGCAGGGAAGAAGTTCTTTTCCTTCCTAGATGGGTTTAGCGGGTATAATCAGATCCAAATCAGCCTGGAAGACCAATATAAGACCACTTTCACTTGTCCATGGGGTACTTTTTCCTACTGAGTCCTTTCCTTTGGGTTATGCAATGCTCCTGCCACTTTCTAGAGAGCAGTACTGAGTATATTCGTTGAGCTGGTTCATGATTTAGTGGACATCTATATGGATGACTTTACCCCTTATGGTTCTAACTTCCAAGAAGCGTTGACTAACCTGTGAAAAGTTTTGACCAAGTGTATTAAAATGAACCTGTCCCTCAGTCCTGAAAAATGTGAATTCCTAATGACTGAAGGGACCGTGCTAGTTCATACAATTTGTTAGCAAGGATTACAAGTGGATCCCAACAAAATTGCTATCATCCAAAGGGTCCCACCTCCTTAAAAGGTAGGAGATGTTCAGAGTTTTCTAGGCTTAGCAGGATATTATAGAAGATTCATTAAAGATTTCAGTAAGCTAACCTCTCCATTGTTTGGTCTTTTGGGGAAAGATGTTAAGTTTATATGGACTGACAACTGTCAAGAGGCTCTAGATGCATTGAAAGGTAAGTTGGTAACTACCCCAATATTGAGATGTCCAAACTGGGCCCTACCTTTCCACATTCACACAAATTCCTCGAACAAAGCCATAGGAGCAACCTTAGGACAAGTTGAAGATAAGCTACCATATGCCATATATTTTGTCAGTAAAAACCTGTCCAAGGCAGAGTTAAACTATACTATAACTGAGAAAGAGTTCCTAGCTGTAGTCCATTTTCTAAACAAGTTCAGGCACTACATCACTGGTTATCAAACATTTGTACACATTGATCACGTTGCAATTAGGTATTTGATGATTAAACCTGATGTAAATGTTCGTATCGTTAGATGGTTACTTTTATTGCAGCAATTTGATTTGACCATTGTTGATAAGCCAGGTAAGGAAAATGTTGTTGCTGATTTTATGTCTAGACTAGATTTGCCCATAGGTGAAGAAGGGATGGTGGATGATCAAATGCCATATGAACACCTGTTTGCTATTTCAATACTCTCTCCATGGTTTGCTGATATAGAAAATTACTTGGTTTCAGCACAGTTTACGCCACACCTATCCTAAAAAGAGAAGAGCAAGATCGTGAGGAAAAGTGCCCCATTCACTTGGATTGGGGGCAACCTGTTTAAACTTGGCCCAGATAATATTTTGAGGTGTTGTGTCAGGGAGGAGGAAGTTTTTGACATCCTCCTAACCTGTCGTGATGGGCCCTGTGGAGGCTACTTTGTAGCAAAAAAAACCACCTTCAAAATTCTACAGGCAGGGTACTATTGGCCCACTCTTCGTCAAGATGTTAGGTGATACATTAGCCAATGTGACTGATGTCAAAAGATGGGGAAACCAACTCCAAGGGATGATATTCCCCTACAACCTCAAGTGACTTTTGAGCCATTTGAGAAGTGGGCATGGACTTTGTGGGTCCTATCAACCCTCCTTCAAAACAAAAGTCTTACATCATTGTGTGCATGGACTACCTGATCAAGTGGGCAGAAACAAAGGTAATCAAGGTAACAACAGAAGCAAAAGTAGCTGAGTTCTTGAGGGAAAATATCTTCTACAAGTTTGGATATCCAAGAGAATTAGCCACAGATCAAGGAAGTCAGTTTACCTACAACCTGATTGAAGACCTAGTCACTCATCACAAGATTAAGCACAAAACTTCCACCCCTTATCATCCACAAGAAAATGGATAGGTGGAAGTCACTAACAGAGCTTTGGAAGAGATTTTGACTAAAGTGGTGACCAGCAACAGAAAAGATTGGGTAGATCGCTTGGTTGAGGCCACTTGGGCCTATAACACTACTTGGAAAACTACAATAGGTTTCACACCCTATGAGTTGGTCTACGGGAAGAAGGCTTTGCTGTCCATAGAATTTGAATATAACACATTGAGGTTGGTATCTCAGCTGGACCTAGATCTCAACCATGCACAACAGGAAAGATTACTGCAGCTAAATGGATTAGATGAACAGAGAATGCATGCCCTTCTCCACTTAGAGGTAGTCCAACTTCAAAGAAAGATATGGCATGACCGACACCTTAAAGAAAAGAAATTTCAGCCAGGAGGTTGGGTACTGTTATATGATTCAAGATACAAGGATTTCAAGGGAAAGCTGAGGACAAGATGGATAGGACCATATACAATGGAGAAATGCAACGACAATGGTTCGGTCCTTATCAAGACCATTGATGAAGAAGCCATCCCCATGCTCGTCAATGGGCATCGATTGAGAATCTACAGGAAGCCCCTTTCTAAGTAGGAGTTCATTGAAACTATGGGTAAATCATTGCTGGTAGTGGAGCAGGCCCCTGTCTCCACTCTTCCCACACCTTGAACACAAAAAAAAAGAAAAAAAAAAAGAAAAAAGAAAAAAAGGAATAAAAGATCCTTGGGTGAAAACCTCTTGGAAGCACCCAAGGTAGACAGTGAAGGTGAAAACCTCCTGGAGGCACCCCAGCTATCTCAGACTAAAAAAAGAAAAAAAGAAAAAGAAATAATAAAAAAGAAAAATAAACCTAATTTATGTTGAATAAATTGCAAGTTGCAGGAAGGTAATTACAGGTTTTAGGAGGATCGTACAAGACAAAGAAAAAGGTCATAACCAGGCTGTAAGCATCCCTCACAATTCATTTCTCCATGAACATTACCCTTTCCTAAGATTTGGTCTCATTCGGGCTAAGATTTCATCTTCTACAGGAAATTTTGTATCTTCTACAGGAAGATCCTGCAGAACCTACAAAAAAGCCAAAATCGATCTTAGAAGAGGACCCAAAGGTTGGGAATCTATCTATGAGTACTGTAAACCTCTCTTCTTCCATCCATCACCATATTTCACCCTTTTTCCATCTCTGTACACCTCCATTGCACTCATTTTTATGTTCCTACACAGTCACGCACAAAAATCCTATTTCCTTCATGCTGCCAGCAAAAGTTTTTAATGACAAATCAAATCTGTAGTTTTTCACTCACCATACCTGATACCCTCCATCTAGACTCCTTATCAGCTGAGACCCTTGTTAGCAGTGTATCCATGCTCATTCTAGCTTGCATTCCAGGAGGAGAAGCAGCTACAGGAAATCCTATGGGATTCCTATAGTAGCTGATCCCTCTGAAAGACATACTCCAGAGACAGGGACAACAAAGTATGGCATATGAAACATGCATGGAGCTCTACTTGAACATGTGAACATCAGTAACAACTTGAGGCCAAGCATGCAGTGTGCAAGTAGCAACAGCAAATGAAGAAATGGGTTCCAAAATCTGAAATATGCATAGCATAGCCGCGACTACGCAGGTAAGTGCCTAAACTCATTCTTCAATTGCATAAATCATATTTCAAGGTTGCGTGAATATGGGAATGGTTCGGATTGAGTGGAACCTTCGGTCAGTTACACATCCTTGTGGAATCCAAACAAGCCCCGTTAAATTCAAAACTACCGGTTAGCTACACAGCCAGCACGTGTGGAGTGTCCATTCAGGAAGAAATCATCGAGACTGGTAGTGGTGGTGGCAGATAATGGGAGAAAGGGAGGTGATGGTATTCAGATGACATGCAGAAACATTATGGCTATCACATAGGATCAGCGGTCCAATTCAGCCACCTCATCCCCTCACCACGAATCACGCCCGTAGTTAAAAGACAACTCAGTTGAAACTTCACCACCCTTTGTTCATTCTGCACTCACGATGTTCGCGATTGGAGTACACATCTACCACTTCCAGAGTAGCTAACTAGTCATCCTCCACCAGTTTTCTGCCTTCTTTGAAAATCTCCCACTTATCGGGCTCTACCGGAAGCATAGTTTCATTCTACAGGAGCTGGGAGATTTCTATAGGAAAGGTAGAGAACAGCTCTGCGGAAAGGAAACTCGGGATTTTCATCAGAATTCAAGCTCAAAACGAGGTAGGCTCAGGAAAAATTCTCTGTGCATGATTTGTTTGAGTAAGGTGGTAAATTGAACACGACAGTAGATTGGAAAAGAGAGTGGAAGTCTGCCTGTGCATTAAAAAAGTGAAAGTCTGCCTGCATATTTCCCTGAGTCTACACAGTTTCTTTCTCTCTCTACATCTAAAATCTGCCCATCCTTTTTCAAATTCTCCTATAAGAAATATACATGCAACAGTAAAGGCCATCCTGTGTGTGTGTGTGTGTGTGAAAAAACAAATGTGCATATCTATCTACGTGCTGAGAAAAGAACCTGTGTCCTTATCCTCTGTTCTATAGAAAAATTCTTTCTTTTCAAAACCAGGAAGTCAAATTCAGGGTGGCAACAGTTTGAAATAGGAGAATTATTGCCATTTGATATTGCAAAGAAGCACCCGAGACATTCCTTCTTGGGGTTAGAAGAAACTGAATTTAGCTATCCTCTGTTTCACTGATTGACTGTTTTTTCTGCCTGAGCATTTTCTTTTCTGGTTAAAACACAAAAGGAGCACTCAACACCATGCCAAGAGGATTCATAAGGAAAGAACCCTCAGACTCTAGCAAATTGCATGAGCACCCTGAGGTGGTGGACCTTTTCACCAGGGCAAACTGGATATCCTTCTGACAGAATTCAAGGTTATGATGAGGAGATAACTAAAGAGTTTTTGATGTCCCTGAGACCACATTCGAAGACACATGCCACAGTTAGTTTTAGGGGTTTGACCCTAAAGCTTACACCTGAGCTCATTAGTAGAATTATTGGTCTACCATTGGGGCTCTCCCTTGGAGCAAAGAGGAGAGATCATTGGGACAAGTTGCTAAGAAAACATTTTTTCTGCCTGAGGAGCATGTTGTAGAAGATAAAAACAGGGTTAGAAGGACAAGCTTGCCTCCTCTCTGGAGTGAAGTCAGTTATCAAATAATGAAGTATATCACATGTGAAGGGAGGTTTAGCATCATTTATGAATATCATTTCAATTTGTTACACGAATTAAGGTCTGGGATAGACTTGCCTCCAGCCAGAAAACTGAGCATCCCATATTTCCTCCTTCAGTCCTTAATTGAATGTGGTACAAAGCTAAATGAAGGGATCCCAGATCAGTTGGCCCACCATGGGCTCATCAAACTATTGGTGGAAGATGCTTTACACACCTATACTATCCCCATAGCTTGGGAAATCTTTAGAAATATGCCCAGGGATGATGACATTAGAACTTTGGCTGAGAACATCACCCCATCTAACAGTGATGAGGGGGAGAAAAATGAAGAAATTGAGAAGAACAATGATGAGGGAGCATAAGATATTCAAGCAGAGGAAGAACAGAAAGAAAAAAGAAGAATTTGACAAGACTACTGAGCCTAAAACAGAGAAAGAGACAACAACAAAAACAACGAAGGAAATGAGGACACCGATTGGAAAGAAAAAGGCCAAGGAAGCCCAAAAGAAGGCTGCCATGGCCAAAGAAAGCACCTAACAAGAGAAGGAAAAGACACACCCTGAGATATCAGTAACACAGGCAGAAACAATGGGCATAGAGATTTCTACAAGAAGTGAAGGAAAGGAACAACAACAAGAGGAATCCCTTGAAATGTTGGCACAGGAAGTAGCAGCTGTGCTTACTGCATTAAGCACACCTATAAAACAAAAAGGAAAAAGAAAGTGGAAAACCTCCATGTATTTTAAAGGAACCAATCACTATCAAAGGGGCACCATTCCGTTCCAGAATTACAAACAGTTTATGTATTTGTGTGACAATATCTCAGCTGAAGATAAGGCCAAGTTAGCATAATTCTATTTACACAACTTGGCACTTCCAAACATGAATCTATGGGACCCCAATGCTGCATTGGGAGATGTACAACTCATGGCTATGCTTCTTGGTTAAGCCACAAGGAAAAGAGGGCAGTAGAAATTCAAAAGGTTATGGACAGGGAGCTAAGTGAGCCACCCATGATCAGGGCAGAACCAGATGATCCCTCACCTCTAGTATATGCCCATCAACACCTTGCCAACAACCCTCAAGTTCTCCCATACTACGTTGAAAGGAAAGATTAGGCCATTGCTCACTTTGAAGACATGGAAAGACTATTTGGTGATAATTTCATTCATGCTTGCACAAGGAGATGGAACACATTGTCCCATAGTCTGAAAATAAGAGAGTACCACTCCCCAACCAGAATGAGGGAGGCTTTGGCAAGAGCGCCACATTATAAATAGTCAATGCAAAGTTTGAAGGCCAGTTGGATTGGCCTAAAGTTCAGTCCTCCATTACTTTTAGGACTACTGAAAGGGGTCAAGGAAGAAGAAAAACACAGGCAATGGGAGGAAGTAGAGAGAAAAGCAGGGTTTCATGATAGAGAAGAGGACATCACCTCGGAAGCCTGGGATGTTAGAGAGGCAATTAAAGCAATCAAAGATGATGAACTGGATTAGTTGCTCAGAGGATGAGCAACACATTCAGTAGGGGGGTGATGATGAGCCCCAAAAATGGGTAACTTTATGGGCTCATTTTGCCTATTATTCTCAATTAATACGCCATTCTTCATAGTTTTATGCATGCTTTTGAGTATATTTATGTTAATTGAATGAATGCGAATATTCACTTGCCCACAAAGTCTAATACATGCTTATTGCAGATTTTTGGACATTTTTTGGACCAAGGTCAGGCATTTATGAGCAAATTTGCAGCCAAATACGAAGGAACAAGGCTGAGGATTTATAGGAGGGGTGTCTCCTGCACTAAACGACCCCTTCCTCAAGTTCTCCACCATCAGCTCGGAGTTCAACAGCCCACCAAAGATGATTTCAAGGGGCAGCCAAGCAGGTTTAGTGAAGTGGCTAATTAACTACAGTTTTGGGCAACCATGCTCCTAAAGTTAAGGAGGACTGTTGGGGGTCCTCATTTGGATAAGTAGGAAGGCTTCAAGCCTTGGTAGTTTAACTATTGAACACTTTGTTTTCGCACTTTAGTGCAGCTCTGCATTCAGCTCATTTTTCGAGCTCTTTCTGTAAACAGTTTTGTGACATGACTATTATTTTTTGAGTAATGAAGATGAATCTCATTTTGTACCATCTCTGAGCTTTCTTAGGAGTCTGTAGCTCTTGGGGTTGGGCCCAACCCAAGTGCCAATACCTCCTTTGTGTACTTTTATGTGTTTTTCTTCCATTCATAGAATAGTTTCTGTTATTTAGGTTAAAATCTTGCCTTGTTACTTAGGTTGTTTTTGATGATTAAGATAGTTTTTCATGCTTCAGGTTGATTTGACAGTTTGGTAACATAAAAGATCTGCAAAAAGGCCATCAAGTAGTCTTTGCTCTCATCACCATGAGCTGAGACCAAGGCATACTTGTTGCCACAAAAACATTATTTTTTCCTTCCAATGCAATTGATAGTGTTAGATTTTAAGTTGGAAAAGTTGATATCAGTTGTGTTTTCATGTTTAGATCTATTATTTCTTAGCTTCCATAGCCCTCTTGCATGATTTCCTATCTATAAACTTCTGTTCATCATGTTTCTGGTTTTTAGGTCATATTAGGTCAAAATAAATAGATCTCTGGCTTTTTCAGTCTTTGTTTGATCAGTTTTGGAAAATAGTGTGTAGACCACCTATGATACATTCCCACCTACCCTTCCTCCATCATACAACATGTTCCAGCCCCTAATTCAAGATTCCTTCCCTTCATTTGCCACACTTTCCCAATTTTCCCTAATTTCTACATTTTTGTGTAACATTGTTCTCTCCATCCTTGAACAAATCCAACCACCTTCATCACTCCTTAGCTTCATTTACCAGGTCCTAGACCCCTTAACATCCTTATCCATCCTTCATTTCCACTTTCCCACCGTTTTTCCACCATCAACCATCTAAAATCCCCTTTCATCTTGTTCCTGTAGATTCTAGAACTTCCTGTAGAACCCCTGCAGACTTCCTGTAGAAGTTCACGCGAGTAGTTTTTTCGAGATCTAATCAGTGTGGAATTCTCTAGAAGGGTGCTAGGGACCCCTTAGGCCCTCTTCTCACCTTCCCAACCTCCTACAAGTGCCCACCCCATTTCCTTTCGCCAATAAACCTCTGCACAGTAAAAAATAGTTAAAGCACATGCATAATAATTCTGCAAAATTACTCAAAAATACAAAAAGATGATTTTTCCATATTTTCCTTCAGAATTAGCTTAGTCACATGCATTTTACCTTTCCAAGTGTCATTGGCATCCATTTCAACAGCTTTCATCTCTGTTCTTGCACCAATAGGGTTAGTTGGTAAAAGTAGGGTTTGCTAGGGTTTGAATTTCCTTTTAGCTTTCAGCTTCTTTATGCAAGTAGGCTAGCCTCTCTTGAGTTAGCTTTCATCCATCACAGTTAAAATCTTCTTCTAAGAGTTCATAAAAGTTGGATTAAGCTCCTAGCGAACTTGTGCCAGCTGATCAAGTGACAGCCTGCAGTAAGAGCTAGTACTTGTGCATATAGCACCATTGCTTCCAAGTTTGTTACAAACTACCGGGTTGATAAAAGTAAAGAAGGGAGTCCCAGGAGTTGCAACACCATTGCTGCAATACTAGAGCCCACAAGTTCTTACTATTCAAACAACCAGGTTTGATGTAACTGCACAAGTTAATATAACATAGGCAACATAGTGGAACTGGGTCATTTCTTAATAATAAAAGCCTAGAGATCATAATTTGTGGTATCGTTAAACACCATTGATTTCATACACTCAATGTTGAACCAAGAACACTAGTGCTAGTTTAAATGCAACATATTTTGTGTTTTCTCATCCTCACTATGGGTCCCCTTCTAATCATATGCACATAATATAACCAATGCAAATCAATGAAAAGGAATTTGAAGATGAGAACAAAGGCCTAGATTGTGATCTTGCCAAAACTACAAAATTTGGTGAGAATGGTGGTAGGAATGCAAGGTTCAACAATGACAACCATTATTATATCTTTGAAATGTTAATACATTGTTATAAATGTTGAGACTATTCCTCTATTAGTGCCTAAGACTACACATCCCATGATACATTAACCTGTAGGAGTTACATTATATGAATGTTCTATCGAAGAGACTAAACATTTAATATGATCACATCATACCATAATAGAAATCTCAGGAGCCTCCTCTCAAAATGTTCATAAGTGATAGAAAAATACATAACCATGATAGGCCAATGGCATAGTTACAATTTCAAGAATTACAACTTAAAGTCAACCATGGTAGTAAACACTTATCTGTAAACTAGGCAGGGCAGTTGAGTGAGGGACTAAGATTATCCACCCAACCATAGACTGGGGCTGCAATGTGATCTTTCCCAATTACCCTTGAGCTGGGTTCCTAGGTAAGAGGAGACTTCTTAAGGGACCAAGGACTTCAAAAATGTTACTCAACTCCCTTCTTTGTATGAATCAAATCTTCACCTTCGACTTAGTTTCATGCCTTTGTTTCTCATTTGTCTACATTACTTTAGAAAAAATGAAATTCTTACAATTGAAAGGAATATTTCATCACCAAGATGTGTCCCAATGATCCCTCCTTTGATCATTTTTGTGATGTTCAAGCTCTCCATTTTGGTGGTTAGAGCCCGACCTAGTCCACATTTTTAGGACCAACCAAAACTGCTCTAGCTATCCCTTGTCCTATGATTTTTGGGGTGGTTTTCCTAGTCATCACTAATCAATCTTGTAGGCCAATGATTCACATTGCATTTCGCCCTTTTTCCCTTGATTGTCATCTGTCCCAAGAAAAATTTCCTCCTTAGCCTTGGAACCCATGTCCCTAACTCAACTTGTTTTATTTAGTTATTTTTTTTTCAATGTTTATGATAAAGGGGAAATGTTACTGGGGCTAATACACTCAACAATTTAGATCTTATTTCTAATAGATGGCTCCTTAACAAATTCAACCCATGTAACTTGGGTTGGGTACATGGGTCACTATCCATTCAATCATATACCTTTCTTCTTCCTACCTATGGTAATGGTTAGTGTGTATGTAATGAATTCATTGAGTTTTCCTAACATCAACTTAGGGATTTGATTTTGATACCTTTATCCTTTGCCTCCAACCACCCACACCAAATCATGTAAAAACTTATATAAATTTAACTACCATATAATGTATTATAATGGTCCCATATATTACTTTTGTTCCATAGAAACCTCAATTGGATTCTATTCTTGTTGTGAAAGAAACTAGAAAGGGAGGAAAGCCTAAGAATAATGGTAGTACTAAGAAGATAACATCAACTCTAGCCACCCAAAATTCTACACCAAAATCTCTACCTCCTTGTGCTTTGTGTAATAGTCAAGTTCATGCCACCAATAATTATCCCTAGTTCCTTGGTTTAAAAGGGATCATCAACTTGGATGAGATTTAGCCAGAACCAATGGTCCCCGAAGTGAAAGTCACTCCCCTTTATTAGTTTGAGAAGAACAAGACCTTGTGCACAAAACAGCCATACACTTTGTGCAAAATGTATGACCACTCCCATCCTTCCCTCATGTTCCACATTTTTATGATACTCTCATTTTTTTGTTTGTGAATTACAAGTTTCTCATAGAAGAATTTATACTCCTCTAATTGTGCCCTTGGCACCTCTTCTATGCCATGGTAGGGGATGAATAAAATATTCATTGGGATTCATTCCCCTAATGTGGAAATGGTAGAGACTATATACATCCTTTATTTTTCATCATCCATGAGATTAAAATTTTTAGACTCCCTAGAGTGCCTGACAGTGTACATTTGAACATTCGTCCCATGTCTAATGTTGCTTTGGTCTCAACATTGGTGAAACTTTCACCAGCTAGTATTTAGTCTAAATCTATGAATGTTGTGCATGTGAACCATGTATCTTTAATTATTATTCATATCCCTCTTCATTGTCTATGTCAATTGGTCCTTTATAGTCTTGCATTCCAATTTTTCATTCTAATGAGGACTATGGAGTCCCTTATCACACCAGACTATCCATGGGATGATATGCATCATTGTTCCTACTTCTTGCCACACAACCAAGTCCCTCTAACCAATATGTTATGGAATTAAAAGACTTCATTCATAGTCAAGTATATTAGTTTAATAATTCGTTACCTCCAACCCAGGAATATAGATCACATCCACCTTATGGCCATTACATTGTTGAACAATGTTTCTATAAGGGGCCATACGTTTTTAAGGGTGTAGAAGGATAAATTTCCCCAAAAAATCACATTTCATTTGGAAGTGATGACTCTAGTAACTTTATTTTCCCAATCATGAAGAACCTCTAAAATCCCATATCACTCTAGATTACCCTAGGGATAACTAACCTAATCAATCATATGTCTTACCTCAATGACCCTATTCCTTTGGCAACTAGGTTGTTTCCCCTAGTCTCATATAGATGAGAATTTTTTCAATATGACTTATGCCACTCCTTGGTATGGTAACACCTATTTATGAACTTAGAATTTTAGTCCCTCTAACTCACTTATGCAGTACCAAGTGATATTGTCACTCCACCATTGCCTTTCTCTCATTATATTCATCCCTTATTTTCATAAGAATATAACCAACATAAATAATATGGTAGCAACATGAAACATAGAAATATGAATAATGACATTATGTATATTATCATGTAGTATAGTCATTAATAAATTGTTTGGGTTCCCCTACTTTACATACATCTATCATGTTGGGGGTGCACTTTCCCCTTATCTAATCCTTTTCAAACTAAGGGTTTTATGCCAAAAACACTACATCATTTTAAAATCTATACTCTTGGTGAATATGTGTATGAATACCACTCGGGAAAATCCCTTATCATGCTACATGCATATGTAGTAGGGGACATCATTCCCACCTTTTCATACCCAATTAGACCAGTCCATCATCATTTATTGTGGGAAAACATCTCATGCTTAGAGGTATGTTGGCCCCTTCTGAAAATTTTCCATTTCAATATTATCCACTCTTGGCCTAAGCCCTAAAGGTCTAGGAAAGGTCAAACATCCTCTCGAGTAGTATTTCCTACTAGCCTTTCTAGTGAGCCATCTACATATTATATATAGTTAATGATCAATACCATATATTGAAACATTCTATTGTATGTGATGCCACACTTACCATCTTGTCCCCATGTTTGACTTGGTTAGGGGGGTTGACTCTATACCTCATTTGGTAGTTCATCCCCTCATCTTTTATTGATTTAATTCTTCACCATGAATCACCAATCCATAAAGCATTAAGGAACTTTTCTTCATCCCATTTAGCCCTTTCTCAACCATTCTTAGATAATTAAGGTAAGGAAATCTAACAAAAAGTTGCAAAATCTAAATTCAATTAGTTGGCTTATCTACAACAAGTTTTCCAATATTTAAGGCCTCCTCCTCCTCTCCAATTTCTCCACAAACTAATGCGCAAATGATTTGGACTTGGATGGAAAATTCCTTTAATAGAAAATTCCACGATTTTTCACTTGAACATTATGAGCTCATCCTAACTATGTTTGATAAACCATCTGCACCTTTGGGAATCTCTTTAAAATCCCTCAAATGGGTTGTCCTTAGATTTGTTAGATTTGATACTTCACTTGGAAGCCATTTTTCGATGAGGTGTCAAGTTCATTTTTTTACAAATCAAATTTATTCATATTTGACTCTCTTACTTTGACACCACCTTGTCTTTGTACTTGTTGACTCATAGTGTGGAACCTCATCATGAGTAAACCACCTTTACTCATGTTTATCATGTCTCCTTTAGACCCATTCCTTGTGGCATCTCACATGTAAGCAACATCATCATATTCATTACATTTTCCTATCATTTAGCAGAGATCACCTTAGTTACCCCCATACTATAATAGGTAAATCAAGCCATCCTTATTTTTCATATTCCATCTATCAAGTATTATAACTTCCTCACATGGGCACTTTAGCACCATTATTCCTTTCACATTCCAATGCAAATGCTATTTAATCCCTTTTGGATTAGGATTCTAGCTTGTCTTCATACCATAGTAAGAAACAATTGTGTTTCTCATTTTCATGATGCCAACCTATGTCCCCCCAAACCACCCCCACCCCCCCCACCTCTTATAGCCTCTTGGTTTACTCTAAGAGGTCCTTGTACCACTTCTACTTGGTTCCATTAGTGGTATCATTATTGAGCACCCTTCTTTATAGCATTAGATATGAATCATGATTATGCCCCATAAAGTCTATTTTTAACCACACCGAATCTTATTATAGTATGTCATCCCCTCTGTGTGTTGTATTATTCCTATATCATAGGTATTTGACTTCTAGAAGTTCCATTTCTTTATTCATATGTCTTTGAAAATCCCCTCTCCTATTAATTAATTGTTACATATGGAATATTTTTAGTTGCTTCTATGTCAAATTTGCATGCTATTCTCTGGTAAGTGAACTCATTAGTCCACCCATCAAACCATGTTTTTCCCACATTAGTGTCAGTCTCGAGCAATCCCATATACCTTGTGCCTCTACTGAGGACTAATCATCACCTTAGCCTTGGTAGGCCTTCCTATATGGAATTCAACACATGTATTCCAAGGGCGTGGCTTAGAGGATCATGTACCCTAGATCCATGTTTCTCATTATTGGGTGCCTCAAATCAAGTAGAGGGATACCTCAAAGCAATTTAACTTAGTTGTTTCTTGTGTGCTTGAAATTAGCTCATTATACCATGATCTGAATCATACACTTGATGGTCTAGTGCTTCAACAAATTGTATCAACATTCGCTAGGCATGTGTGATATGTTCCTATAACTCAGGAGGGGGTTTCCCTTCAGGTAGCCCCCCTCATGCCCAATCTTAAGTATTTGATGATCCAACCTCTAATTCATTTTAGTAGATTTGAGTGGCTTGGTTTTCACAATTTCTAAATCCCACAACATGAGCCTCCCTTCAATTGGCTTATTTATATCTTTAGATCCCCTTCATAACCAATAGGGATTCTCTGATTGAGACGACCTCCTCCCCTAACATGGGTCCATTTGGTACTATGTACCCATATCAACAAAAATTATTGTATTATTCCTAGGCCTTTTGTTCCATACATATTTATATGGGACTATGTATTTCATTGTATCATTTTCTAGCCCATTGATGCAGGCACATTGATGTACTATATATCTTTTTTTTAGATCCACTTTGTTAGGAACATCATTATTCTTTTCATTGAGTTACATCGATGGGTATAGACATTCCCCCCCACCCCCCACCTCATTGACATCATGTACCACTTTTAGACTCATGTTTGATGAGTAATAACCACCTCCTCCTATTAAGGATCCAATCCTTCCTATGATTACCTTTTCTTTCTCTCTCTCCATGACCACCTCTTATGTCTAGTGAAAGAAAACTACAATGGATTTTAGTCATATGATTTTCTCGTAACACTCATACTTTAGGGGGCTATATGTTATCACAAAAAAATAATCACCTCGCCAAAATTGTTATGTGGATCTAAATATGCCATGTTAGTATGGATTTTACATATTAAAACCCACTTTCACCAAAGGAACCACTTTTCCAAAGTTATTTCTATTAATTAACCCATTTACATGAGAGTAACCAATAAATTAATTATTTTTATGTTCTTCTCATAATTTTACCCATTCACGTGAAAATAAGTTAATATATTTTCACTCACATTATTCATTTCCATAGAAGTAATTTAATAAATCATTTATTTATTAGTTAATTCTTAATATTTTAAACATTCTCAAGGGAATACTTTATTAAATTATTATTTATAAATTTTTTCCAACCTATTTTACATAGCCAAATGAAAATAATTTAATAAATAATTTATATATGGATTGTTTTCATTAATTAACTTAATAAATGATTAGTTTTGAGTTAGTTACCTAAATAAAGGTCATTGATTATTATTTTTGATATTTTCCTCTCACAAAATAACAATAAAATACCAAAATAATTAGATCTTGATTTGGTCCAACAAATATTTTATTACAATTGTCCTCATCAAATCTAGCTAATGTTTTATTATAAATAGAGAGGTTTTCTCCTCATCTCTCATGATTCATTTTCATCACCAAGCTTGTGATCCTAAATATTTCAAGTATTCTCTAGTAGAATTTCTCTACCAATTTTCTCTTTTTTCACTTTCTTGATCTTTTTTCCCATTTGGAGAGGGAAACATACATTTCAGCAAGGATTTTCTACAAATTCTCTCAAGGAGGAGGTCATTTCAACCAAAGTGAAGTAGGGATTCTCACGAAGTGACTAATTAATAAAGTCTTATATTGGGTATATTAGAGTATTGAATACATCATATGGTTTCATATTTTGTCTCTTTAGTTTCTTGTTTTGGTTTAGCATTTTTATAGATTTATGTAGAAATATATTAATGTGTGCCACACTTGAGGTTTATATATAAATCCTCATATTTCCTTGTTGGACTACTTGTAGCCTATAAAATAGGTCCTTTTGGTAACCCTTGTATAGGAAGACATCCAACATATAATGGCTTCTTAATTTGTAAGTATTTCTCAAATAAGAGATAAGATCCAAGCAATTTGAGAATTCATTCCTAATTAAGAACTAGTGATTACACCCCTCGGTGGTATTCCTAGATCATGGGTTGATTTTGCAGTAGGTATAAGAAGTTCCTACATTTGAACAAATATGGACATCATGTGCTCAAGAAGATGCCAGATTTATGACTAGAGATTGCCTTGATAAGGAATTTCAATCCCTTGCATTTCATTTCAAAAAGAAGGGAAAGAAAAAATTTGGACCTCAACACAAGAAATCTAGAAAATGATTTTCTTCCTCTAAGAAGAAGAAACACTTATCAAAGACACAATGTATGGTTGTCAAGAATATGGACATTTCAAGGGAGATTGTCCTAATATGGTTAACAAAAAAAGAAAATGGAAACAACATGATTTGATAGCATAAGTTGAGGAAGATGAAAAACCAAACAAGAGCAAAGGTGAAAAGGATTTCTTCTACTATTATGCTTTAATAGGTTCCCTTGCAGATGATGATGACATGTGAATGGTAAATAGTGGAGCATCAAGGAACATGACGAGAGAGTGTGGGAATATATCAAGTATGACAAAAATAAGTTGTCTCAAAGAGTCAAATTAGGAGATAATAACAACTATGCAACCAAAGGAGTTGGAAAGGTATCCATAGAGCTAGAATCTGGTAACCATGTACATATCAACAATGTTCTCTACGTACCAATTTAAAAAAAATATTGTCCCTATTTCTTGTTTATAAGATAAATGAGATAAAGTTGCTTTTATGGATGGAAAAGTACTCGTTTGGTCCAAGGGCTCTAGTATAGATGATGTTAGGAGTATTGGGATTCATGATGGAAGACTATAGAGACTTGCGAGTCAACCAAATCAAGGACTAGTACATGATGAAATAAATCCAAGTGAGTTATGGCATTGAAGGTATAAACACCTTCATTTTAGACAATTTCCTAAATTGAGTCAAATGGTGTCAGGGGTTCCTAAATGACAGATAAAGAATGACGGTGAATGAAAAGGATGTGTTCCTGGGAAGAACATCAAGAAACCATTTCCAAATAGTGGAAACAAATATGAGGAAGATTTGGACTTGATTCATTCTAATGTATGTGGTATGATCCCCATGAAATAGCTTGGTGGTTCATTGTACTATGTGACATTTATTGATGAATTCTCTTGTAAGACATGGATAAATCTATTGAAGACAAAAGATGAGTTATTAAACAAGTTCCATGAATTCAAAGCTAAAGTGGACAACTTGACAGATAGAAAGATCAAGATACTAATATCTGATAATGGAGGAGAATAAACCTCGAAGGAGCTTGTTTCTTTCTACAAGTAGGCTGGGATTAAGAGGGATCTAATTGTCCCCTAAAATCCTCAACAGAATGGTTTAGAAAAATGAAAGAACAATTCAATTGAAGAATCTATTAATTCCATGAGGCATGATTTGGACTTGCCATTATTCTTATGGGGGGAGGCATAATAGACAGTTGGTCCATTCAAAATTGAAGCCTTCTCCAAAAGGCAGCCAAAGGTTGGTCACATGAGGATCTTTAATTGTACCTTATACATTCATGTTCCTAAGGACAAGAAGAACACGCTTGAGCCTTCAAGAAATAAATACATATTTGTTGGATACGATGAATCATAAAAGGCCTACATAGTATACATACCAGAGCAGCGACAAATTGAGGTCAATTGAGATGTCACCTTTGACTAGAAAGTGGCATATTGGAGGTTTAAGGAAGTCTCCATAGACCCCTTGGATGAAGTAAAGTAGGAGGCCTCACGGGAGGAACATTCAATTTCTACAAAATGTACCAAAAGGCTAGAAGGGCCTCAAGATCCAACATAACCAACCATAGTTCCAAAGATCAAGAAGAGACCAGCATGACTTAGATCCACTTTGGAAGAGGTGAAAGGACATGCAAAACCTAATGGAAATTCTCGAGTGGTGAAGAAAACTAAAAGGTTATCCAACTATGTACCTCTCATGAAAAAAATCATTGATGAAGAACCTTCCACATATGAAGAAACAACTAGTTAGTAGGTTTGGAAGGAGGTAATGAATGAATAATACCAATCGATTATGAAAAATGATGTTTGGGAAATCATGCCAAGGCTTGAAGGGAAGTCAATGGTGACTTCCAAGTGAATATGCAAGATTAAGCATGCTGCAAATGGGAATATTGACAAAAACAAGGCACAGTTCATGCCTAGAGGATTCTCTGAGAAAGAGGGAGAAGACTATGATGATACTTTTGCTCCATTTTCTAGGTACACCTCCATTATATCCATCATCCCACTTGTTGCTTCTATGGGATGGGAACTGCACCAGATGGATGTAAATACTTCTTTCCTCAATGGCATGATTGACGAAGAGGTGTAGATAGATCAACCACAAGGATTTAAGGTATATGGAAAGGAGTCTCATGTTTGTAGGTCAAAAAAGGCCTTGTATAGACTCAAGCAAGCTCCAACAGCTTGGTATGCTCATCTTGACAACTATCTGATGATACAGGGATTTACCAAGAATGAAGCCAATCCAAACCTTTAATTTAAGGATATGAAGAATGCACCTGTGATATTATTATTATATGTTGATGACTTGTTTTTGAAAGGTGCCAAGCCTTTTATCATTCAGTGCAAGAAGAATTTCGATTTTAAGTTCGACATGAAGGATCTTGGGTTTATGCACTATTACTTGGGATTAGAAATATGGAAGAAACCCAGTGAAGTCTTCCTTGGACAAAGAAAGTATGTATTAGAGATCCTTTAAAGATTTTGTATGATGCATTGTAAATCCATGGTCACTCCCACATTGACTAACTTGAAGAAGTTAAGATGATCCAACTCCAAATTTGTAGATCCATCTATGTACTTACGATTGATTGGTATGTTGATGTATTTATTTAAAAACAGGCCAAATGTTTGCTATGCTATGAAAACCTTGAGCGAGTCCTAGGTAGAGCCAAGAAACAAGAATTGGATTGCAGCAAAGCACATCTTGAGATATTTGCACGATAGAATGATATATGGCTTAAGGTATGTTACAAACAAGGATGTATAGATTTAGGGATATACAAATGTTGATTGGGTAGGAGGAGTTGAGGATGGGAAGAGTACCTTAGGAGCATGCTTCAATTTGGGATCCACTATGATATCGTGGATGAGCAGGAAGCAGAGATCGATTGCACTTAACACTGCTAAAGCAGAGTACATCACAACTAATGAGGCTTGTACCAAAGAAGTATGGATATGAAATTTTTTTGCAGAATTATTTGGCTAAGAGTTGGAACCGGCACTGATACACTGCGACAATCAGCGTTGTGTGAAGCTTTCAAAGAATCTTGTGTTTGATGGAAAATCAAATCATATTGAGATTGAGTACCGCTACATCCATGACATGGTGTATAGGAGAGCAATAAGGCTTGAGTACATCTCCACCAATGAGTAGACAATTTATGTCCTGATGAAGCCATTACAAAGAGACAAGTTCATGTACTTAGATACAAGCTGATGCTCATGGAGATTACCCATCTCATTGTGAGGGTGTGCTAATATGTCTATAACAAGGATGAACATTCTCTCAAAAGGGAGAATGGGTCCAAGACACCTAGAGGGATCACCAAACAACGCTGAGTGAGTGTCTCTTGGAGGTGGACCCTCATCACACACTAGAAATGGTGGAGTGAGGTCCTGGATCCTAATCACACACCAAGCATGGTGGAGTGAGGTACTTCAACATATGGACCCTAACCACACACTGGGAATGGTGGAGTGAGGCCCTAGACCCTGATCACACACCAGGCATGGTGGAGTGAGGTCATTCAACATCTGGACCCTGGTCATAGACTGGAAAGGTGGAGTGAGGTCCTGGACCCTAATCACACACTGAAAAGGTGGAGTGAGGTCCTAGACCCTAATCACACACTGAAAAGGTGGAGTGAGGTCCTAGACCCTAATCAGACACTGAAAAGGTGGAGTGAGGTCCTGTTCAACATCTATACCTGATCACCAACCAAGAAGGGGTTGACTGAGGTCTTGGCCTAGAGAGATCACTAGGAAGGGAGAGTGAGTGCTTGCTAGTTGAAGGTCTCAACATTTTTTTCCTAGGTAGAGGCCAAAGGATTTGAGGACCAATCACTCTATAGGAGTGAGTCCTAATATGTTGATGACATTTCCATGGGTTTGGTACCACCCTGTATATGGCCACTAATAGATGCTAATGTTAGACAATGATGTTGGTAATTCTAGATAATGTTTTCATTAGAGAAATTTGTACAATTTGATAACATCTATGACAATTATTATGAATACCTCCCTATTTAATAGGGAGTGTTGAACATGTAACTATGGTTGGTATGATAATGTACATTTTGTAACTTGATGTAATTGTATTTATCATTGTAAGAGCATATTTATAAATTCTTGAGTCAAAAGAATTTTGTTTTAAGACAAAGTTCCATTGTGACTTTTAAGAGATGTAAATTTGAATTTTTGAAACGAAAATTTTAAATCCAAAAGTGACAAGTCGGCTTCTCTCCAAGTCAATTTGGCCATAGACAAGAGACACATCCATTCACCCTAGACATAGTACTATATAAAGGCAGCTCAAGCTCCTCCATTTGACTTTTTCATTCTCTCATACAAGATAGTTTCTTGGCAAGTGAGTGAAGGGAAATAAGGAAGAAGAAGGACAAGAAGGCCAAGTTTTCTCTCTCCCTTCTCTAGAAACATGTACGTGTGAGGTAATCTCTCTCTATGCTTCACATTTTCTGGGCCAAAGTTTGCAAGGGGCCAAAATCTCTGGGTTATTGGGGTAGTTGTTGTAGGACCAAAATTTTGGGGAAACTGAATATTGTAGGAAGGCCAAAAATTATAAAGTGCAGGATCAAGAGAAAAGTGGAGGATTAGATTGGGTGACTTGACTTGGAGGAGAAGACTAGGTTTGACTATCGGTCTAGGTGTGTCTCCCATTGAACAAGAAGAATATATCTATTGAAAATTTTGCTAGGTTTTCCACATAGTGGGTTTTCGTAGGGTAAATCTTATCTTCTCTTGTGTGTTGTGATCTCTATTGCTCTAGTGTTATTTATTGTTGAATTTTTGAAGTATAATTTTTGAATGCTATATTGGGATAATCTAAAAGAATACCTACATTAAAATTAATTATCAAAATTTTATAAATATTGTGCTAACACAAATTGCACTAAGAAAATCAATAGGTCTCACATTCATTTCTCTGCATTCAAAAGCCAATAGAAACACATACATACATGGTGGTAGTTGGGCCCACAAAACATATGGGGATCCTGTCCGAAATAGTGTAAGGTCTAGTTGGTATTTCAAATCGGGGAGACCCCCTACTATTGGTGGAATATAGAACTATTAATAGAACCCCTTGAACATGAACCTCACCTTGTATTTCTCGATGTTTCCATCTACACTATGCTTGATCTTAAAGATCCAACGTGATCCAACCATTGCCCTATTTGTCAGTCTAGGAACATCCTCCTGCATATCATTTTGAATGATTGAGGTAATACTCAACCATCACATCCCATCACACCTGATGTTGCGTGACATCCTAATAGCCTAAAGACGCGTTATCTACTAACTAAATGACCAATGCCATGTAGGTAATGTACCTCTCTAGTTGTCTCTACTGCCTACTGTTGGGCCGTAAAAACTGTATGTTTTATCCTCATATTAGCTTAATTAATCATCTGTATTTATGTACTTATCTTCATTTTAGGAATAAATATAGAAGAAACAATTGCAAAAGTTGGATAAAATCGATTATTAACGAATTGGGTAAATCTGGGCATGAAAAACTAACTTTCGCTATCTTTATATGATGGGACACGAATTGAATGGTTGGTGTTCAAACGACAGAACAACAACAACCAAGAAAGGAAAAGGAAAATGTCTCGATTATAAAGGACATTAGAAGAGCAAGAAGATCAATTCTATTCTGTGATGAAATCAGATTTTCGGTTGTGAAATCCTCAAGATCTCTTGATCCTAAGGATTCACTTTTATCCATTTATCTTTCCAAATTTATATAAAGCCATTAGGTAGATTGAACATCTAGTTAGAATTTTTAATATTTTAATTACTCATTTTGGACATAGAGCACTTTCATTATTGTGACGTTGTAACTCTATTATCAAGTTTAATGAAGAATACCGTGTTTCACCTAAAATCACATTCTGAGTATCTTTCAGCAATGACTTTTGGAGACTTTGGGCCTAGTCAATAGGAGATTTATTGCTTTAATTGTGTCATATTTATTTATGCTTATTCTTATAATCATTTATTACCATTAGTTTGTGAAATTAGCATTATTTTAATTGCAGTGAGCATTGATGATTATGATTTTCTTTTGTTGTTCAAACTAGATTCTAGATCTTGTCGTGTTTTACATCTGCCTGTTAATCTTTACTAAATTTATTAGGTTCATTTAAGTATTCGATTGTTGTTCATTCTAAAGTAGTGTTATCAGAGATCTCAAGCTTATAGTTGATTGCTTTCCAGGAGGTGTTTGCATAGTTACTTGCTATTCAATTGTTGTAGCTTTCCTTCATGTTGAATGAATTATTGTCAATACCAATTAGATTTGCTAAGAGTGATTTCTTTTACTTGTATTATTATTCAGGTCTTTGCACAATAGATTAAAGTATATTTGGAAATGCTTTAAATATTTCTTTTAGGATTGTTTTGGATTGAACTTCGAGAATTAGATATTAATCATTGCAACGATTCTAAATCATTTCATTATGAATTAGCCTCTGAATTCACTTGCATAGGCAATGCTGAACACTCTTGAAATAAACAGACTTACCCTTGGTTGATGATTAATGTAGGTATTAAGATTTCTTTTAATATTCATCTTAGTGCACCAACATTTTGGCGTCGTTGCCGAGGAGAGTGTTTCAAAGTGATTTATTTTTTATTTTTGCTATAAAGAATTGGGTTTTAAAAACGGGAGGTAAGAACCTACGTAAATAGCAAGTAAAGTGCTTTCTCATCAACCCAATTTTTAGCAATTGCAGAGAGGTTAAATAGGAGTAGGGTTTTATTTTTATTTTTTTTTATGAATGACTAGGAATAAAAAGATAGAAAAATATCAGAACCCCCAACCTAAATCCACAAAACCCAAGGGATCGGTGAACCTTGGGAGATCAACTTTTATAGATGAAACCTTAAGAAAAATAGAGTCTCAGGCATCAGTAGGACCCTAGACTATATTTGGAAAAATCCCTATTGTAATCCCTTAGGTAGTAGGCTCACCATCTGCAGCCTACGCTGAGATTCATAGCCAAATTGGAGGATTTGAACAGAGCTTTTAGGTTACATAAAATTCACATTCTGATCCTTTACAAGAGGGAAAATTGTACAATTTAAGAGAAGGAGAGGGGGAAACTAGTGGAACTGCTAAGGCAGAGCCACAATTGCTTGAACTAGGATCTCTTGTGATCTGAGATCTGGGCAATGCCGCAAAACCATCTCGGATTGAGAAAACTCCACTTACTCAAATAATGCCCCCTAAAGTCCCTGAAGGATATTGGCACATTTCGACCAAACGGAGAACCAAGTACCTCAGGTCAGACCTTGACATTGGAATAATCCATAGTCGATCGAGTAGCCAATGTCCCTATGAAAGCTATTCCCTTGCAAAACCTCCCAACCTTTCATGGGATGACCATAGAGGATCCAAATGCCTTCTTATTCAAGTTTGACGTCCTCTGCAAAGGATAATGTTATACCACCAACCCTAAAAAATTAAAGCTATTCCCTTCTTCTCTAAAAGGATTAGCTTTGAGGTGGTTCATGGGTTTAGGTGGATGTACTATTAACTCTTGGGATGCCATGAAAACTTCTTTTCTCACCAAATTTCAGGACTATTGTAGGACTAGGGAATTAAAAATGAAAGCTTTAAGAAGTTTGTAAAGGATAATGAAAATCTAGAAGAATATGTCGAATGTTTTCACTATAATTTGCAGAGATCCCCTCACTCCACATTACCAAAATAAGTCTTAAAATCCATCTTAATTAAAGTAATGAAAGAATAATGGATAGAAACTCTAAATTTGATGGGGAAGGGAGACATTTCTCAAGAGGATTATGATGAAATCATTTGCTTGTGTATCAAGTGTTTGGGAGGTAGTACACACACCAGGTCAGGAAGCCGAGATCTTGTGACTAGAGGAAGAAAACCACACAATGGTGGCGTAACAAGAATGGAAATCGGTAACCTCCTGGAGGACTTCAAGATCGACACATGGGCATCCTTACAATGTAGTTGGATGTCTTGCAGGCCAAATAGAAACAATTCTTAGTAGAACAGAACTTGGCCATCTTTTTGCTCATGTTGCCAGAAGAAGCATAACTAACGGGAGTGTCCACTGGGCATGGTCCAGACATGCACTATCTGTACCAAGGACCATGCTAGTGAGCCATGTCCATCACTTCCCGGGCTGAAAGTAGTTTTTAAAGAAGTAGAAGAAGAGACAGAACCAGTATACTTAATGAACTAATGTCGTCAATGGCAAGGATGAGCCACAAGTATGTCACAAGGCACATCTTAGTTCTTTCCTTCTTTGTCATTTAATCAACAACAGAATTCCGGAGTAGCACGGCAAGGTCAATCACCTTTCTTGAATTGGTAGTCCCAACCATTTTCTTTATCACCTTGGCCAAATCAGTCCTTTCCAAGTAATGGTTGGCTGAACTCTCCTTTTACTCCTTTTTGGCAAGGTAATCCATATCCATCCAGTGGCCTGCCCCTACTTCACAAAATTCGAACTAGTCTTTGAATTGGCAGTGACCTTTAGGGATAACCAATATGCCTACGGGGACAAGTCCTCAACATCAACCTACATTATTAGCCCCATATCCATTACATAAAAAATCCTCAGTCCCTTCTGCGTCCCCAATTACTATCCCAACTAAATCCAAACCCCAATAACATACCGGTTCAGCTGGTGAAAATTATTGAAAACTCAGACTATGAGACTGAACAAAAAGAATGCAATGAACTTAGAATGAGGTCAGGATGCATCATCACTCCTAAGGAAGATAGAGGCCAACTACCAATTGAGTTAGAAACCCCACCTGTACATAAACCATCGACTGTGACTGACACAGAAATAAAACATGGAGAAGATACAGTTAAGCATAAAGATCCTAAAAAACTCATAGTTACTTCTCCCCCGTTCCCTAAAAGATTAACAATACCTAAACCAATTGTTTATCCAGAATTTGATCTCATAGGGGAACTAAAAAGTCTTTGCATTAAAATTCCTCTCCTCCAGGCCATCCAAGATATTCCTATTTATGCTAAAACAATTAAAGAGCTATGTGTGAAAAATCCTGTGAGGAAAGTAAAAGCGTCACCCACTATTCATGTTGTAGGGACCTTATCTGATTTTCTCTTGGGCGCGGAAACACCGATAAAATATGAAGATCTTGGAAATCCCATAGCTACAGTCCAAATATATGGCTGCTCCTTTCCAAACACATTAGTTGACTTGGGTGCAACCATTAACATTTTAACAACGGAAACCTGTAAGACACTTGGTATCATAGCTGTGGAACCAACCACCACCCTGCTAAAACTTGTTGATCATTCAGTGGTAAGACCATAGGGAAATTTACATGATATTATGGTCTCTCTTGATTCATGGGAGTATCTAGTGGATTTGCTCGTCATAAACCCAAAAAATCGATTCGATGGGCACCCTCCAATTTTGGGTCGACCTTGGCTGGGAACAATTGATGCTTACATAGGTTGCCGAGAGGGAATCATGACCATTGCTAAGGGGGATACTGTAAAAAATCTTGTTTTATATCCTTTTACCAAACCAAGTCTGCCCATTGTGAAAATACATAAAAAAAAAACTACCCTCCTACCTGGAGGAAAGCATTCATTCACCGCTTACCATAGTAGAGGTGCTTGAGTTCAAGAATCAGAGTAAATATGATGTGATCAATAAATTTATCAATCAGCTAGCCAACATGAACAATGTAAAATGTCAAATGTTAAAATCAATTCTTGATAATGAAGCCTTGGAAGACCCTTTGAAATATACTGATGATCAACATATCCAGACAACTTTCGTTCACAATAGTAAGTCTGTTGAAATTGAACCAGGCAAGATTTTAAACATTAATGATAGTTTGGATAGTGACCAACAACAAAAGCTCATTCAAGTTCTGTAAAAATATAAAGGGGATTTTTCTTGGGATTATCTAGGCATGAAGGGAATAGACCCACAGTTATGTACGCATAATATCTACACCGAAAAGGATGCTCGTCTTATCTGACAACCTCAGCAGAGACTGAATCCGCATCTCAAAGATATTGTAAAATAAGAGCTACAAAAGCTACTGGATGTGAATATCATTTATCCCATTTCAAATAGTAAATGGGTCTCTCTGTTGGTAGTTGTTCCCAAGATAAACAGGAAGTGGCGCATCTGTGTGGATTATCAGGAATTGAACAAGGCCACACAGAGAGATCACTTCCCTCTTCCATTTATTGATCAAGTCCTTGATACACTGGTAGGAAAACTGTTCTTTTCCTTTCTGGATGGTTTCAGTGGCTACAATCAAATCCAAATCACCCCTGAATACCAAGACAAAACCACCTTTACCTTCCCGTGGGGTACATTCGCTTATAGAGTGTTACCATTTGGCTTATGAAATGCCCCAATGATGTTTCAGAGGGCCATACTCAACATTTTTGTTGATCTGATCAATGAAGGACTTGAAGTTTACATGGATTACTTTACCCCGTATGGGGATGAATTGGATCAAGCACTACATACATTAGAGAAGGTTTTGGAATGATGCATCGCCACCAGGCTGTGTTTAAGCAATGTCAAGTGTCACATGATGATGATATAAGGCGTTATCATAGGACAATACATTTCTGCAACTGGGATATAGGTAGATCCAGTAAAGATACATGTAATTCTCCTACTACCTACACCCTGTACTCAAACAGAGGTACGCAACTTCCTTGGATATGTAGGTTATTATTGCAGGTTTACCGAAAACATTTCACAAATTGTTGCACCTTTGTATGCATTAACAAGAAATGTTGATTTTACATGGTTTGATAAATGTGACACAAATTTTACAGATTTGAAGAAATTAGTTTCAACGGCACCAATATTGCATGGACCTAATTGGGAGCTTCCCTTTCATATCTCTACGGACGCATCAGATGTAGAAATAGGCATTGTCCTCGACCAAGAGGAGGACAGAAAGCCCTATGCTATATATTATATTGACAAAAATCTTATTGCTGTTGAACTTTAATTATACAGTAAAAAAAAAGGAATTCTTAGTTGTCATTTATGCCATAAACAAATTTAGACATTATATAACTCGCTATCAAGCTTTTCAGTACACTGATAATTCCGCCATTATATGCTTAGCTAACAAACCTATTACAAATGGTCGAGTGACTCATTGGTTGTTACTTTTGTAGGAGTTTGATATCACCATTAAAGACCATCCAAGGAAGGAAAACCTAGTCGTGTATTTTCTACCTCTCGTTCCAAAGATAAATGATCCATTGGCAGTAGATGACTAGTTTCTATACGAACATTTGTTTGCCATAGTAGTCAAAACGCCATGGTATGTAGATGTAGCAAACTATCTGGCAGTATGAAAGTTGCCCAGACACTTGACAATAAGGGAAAGGAAGTAGATTGTCCAACACAGTGCCTAATTTTCTTGGATTGACAGATAACTTTCTCATACAGGGTTTGATATGTGCATACACAAATGCATTCATGAGGATGAAATTTACAACATCCTAAAGGCTTGGCATGACGAGCTCTACAGAAGACACTTCATAGATCGCAGAACGGGGCATAAGGTACTACATATGGGCTATTATTGGCCCACTATTTTTAAAGACACTAAGAAATATGTCTAGGCTTGTGATAATTGCCAAAGGATGGGTCGTCTAGGTCAATCTGATGAAATGTCATTGCAGATCCAATTGATAATAGAACCTTTCGAACGATGGCCATTGGATTTTGTTGGCCTATCCATCCACCATCAAACCAAAAGGCCTACATACTAGCCATCGTAGACTATGTGACCAAGTGGGTAGAAATAGTAGATTTTCCAAGAGCTACAAAAGAAGCCGTAATTAATTTCCTTTTGGGTTTATTTGTGCGGTATGGTTTACCTAGGGAAGTGATAACAGATGGAGGAGGGCAATTTGTAGGACATAAGATTACAACCATTCTATGGAACCACCACATCACACATAGAGTCACTTTCCTGTATCACCCGTAGGCAAATGGGTAGGTTGAAAGCACCAATAAGGTCATTGAAGCAATTTTGACAAAGACAGTTTCGACACATCGGTGAGACTGGGCTGCTAGACTACCAAAGGCCTTGTGGGCCTATCGCACAACTTGGTGAAATACTATTGGATATTCTCCATACCAATTTGAAATAAATACTCTCAGAACAGCCTAAGAAGTGTGATTGGATCTGACATAGGGCCAAACTAAATGACTTCAACAAATAAATGAATTGGATGAGGCTCGACTACTTTCTCTACAATGCACCACAATTATTCAACAAGAAAGGAAGAAGTGGCATGACAATCTTATTAAAAAGAAGACGTTTCAGAAAGGAGACTGGGCACTCCTTTATGATTCCAGATTCCAAGAATTTCCGGGCAAGTTATAGACAAGGTGGCTTGGCCCTTATGAAATTCAAGAGGTACACAACAATGGCACTCTCACTTTGACTACCATTTACGAGTCTGGCCATTCTTTTTGCCAACAGGTATGTGATGATCCCACTATGAAAATTTTAGCTACAGGGAGTGATCACCCAACAGCTTTACTCTCCTAAAAAATTATCTTTCTTCAGCTATAAATAATGTATATATTCTCTTTATGGTTGGTTGCAATTTATTTAGACATCAATATGTAAATACAAGGATTTCTCTTGTTTTTAGGTGTGTTTAATAATTATTGTTCACTCAATTGAACAACTGCTATTCAATCAATTATGCAACTCCAATTTTCCCTTTCTCGTTATTCAATCAATTAGACAACACTGATTTATTTTTGCATGTTTTGTTGTTCAATCAATTGAACAATACCGATTTCTTTTTGCATGTTTTGTTGTTCAATCAATTGAACATCAATGATTTTTTTTTGTGTGTTTTGTTGTTCAATCAATTGAACAACACTGATTTTTGTTTGCATTTTTTGTTGTTAAATTAATTGAGCAATTGCTGTTAAATCAATTGAACAACACTAATTTATGTTTGTGTGTTTTGATGTTCAATCAATTGAAAAATTATTGTTCAATCAATTGAACAACATTGAATTCTGTTTGCATATCTTTGTTGTTAAATCAATGGAACAACACTGGTTTCTTTTTGCATGTTTTGTTGTTCAATCAATTCAACAACAATGATTTATTTTTTGCGTTTTTTGTTCAATCAATTGAACATCTGTTGTTCAGTAGAACAAACAATTGTGATTTATTTTTGTTGTTCTATCACTAGTCATTATTTTTTCCATTTTCTTTCCCTTCTATGTTTTTAGTAAAACCATCTGTTTGGATTTGGAATTTGTACCTGAGATAAAAGAAAAACATTAATATTAATACGTTTGTGATTTGTAAAACCTTTGATGGTCATATTTATTCCAATGCTGACCTGGTTCATGTGTTCATCACATTTTCCACCTAAGGTAAATATCTCTTCACATAATGATTGTTGAAAATAGCAAAAAGAAATGCTAAAAATAGCATTGCTATAGATAACATTTCAGGATATATTCCAAATTTAATTTGTCCTTGAATTAAAATTTGAATTTAGTCTCACTAGTTGTTTGAAAAATAAATAATTAATTAATCTTGAGTTAATTAGTTGGTGAAAATCAAACATGAAGTCTTTGTGAAGACATGCAACAATTATCCCTTTGATTGAGGAAGCTATCGCTTAATTAAGGAGATAAGGATGAGTTGTATTTGAGTTGTAATTAGTTAGCTCAGTTAATTGAGTTAAGCCCAGTTAAATTAGTTCCAAACAGTTTGTGGAACTAATTGTGAGTTCAGTCAGTTAATCCATGCATGCATGCAACTAGTGTTCTCCAGATAACTGAATATTACCTCATAAATAACTAATGCATGTCAGTTCAGACAAAAGCCCAATTGAGATTAAAGGCAGGGACAATGTACTATTAGTTGCTAGAATATTCCCATGTGAATATCTCTTGCATGAAAAAGGAATTCATTCCTTGAGGATTGCGCAGTTACTATAGAGGTCAAAGTAGTGTGTGAGGTGAGAATCACATAGGTGGTAGCTGGAGGGCCCAGGAGAAACTGTATAAGGAAATAGGAGGCTTGGAGGACTAAAGGAAGGTATATGTGTTGTCTATTCTATCTATGAGCAACAGTGAGTGATTTTACTAAGAGCTGGATATCTTGAGAGCTAAAGCTTTGTGTAATCCTGAGATATCTCCACTTGTATGATAATACAAATAGCGGGGTTTTTAGCTAAGGCTTTCCCCAGAGTATTCTTCAGTGTTTCATGTGTGATTGAATCTTCTTCTCTGTTATATGTGTTTTGTTTGATCTTTCTCAAAATTGATTAAGCTTCCGCAAGTTTGATTGTAGAAGTAGATTAAGTATTTTTCTTTAGTACATTGCATAATTAGTTTAATCTACAATGAGAATTTCTACATGGTATCAAAGAAAAGGTGATCAAAGCAGAGAATAGTATACAAAGAAGGGACAAGTTTGAAGTTTGAAGTTATTGATTGTAGGTATAAAATCGATTTCTTATCACATCTCAAAGTTCACTGATGGCATTCAATAGCTTGAGACGCGAGTATGCCCTGGATGACAGCTTGAATTACATAGCATGGAAGGATCACATGGAAGTAGTATTAGAGGACAATGGTTTGAAGGACTTCATTGATCAAGAAATCCCCAAGCCTACAGTAGCTAATGCTTAAGAATTGGTGGAATGGAAGAAATGTGTGGCGAGAGCGAGGAGGATTATTCTAGAGGGAGTTCAAGACCATATTGTCTCAAGTCTCCATGGTAAGGAGACTCTATTTTCAATGTGGAGGACATTGAAGGATCTATATCAGAACAATAGTGACCAGAGGAAGCTGGCGCTAAAGGACAAGCTTCGGAAAATCAAGAGTGAAAAGGGCAACATGATCTCTGCATATCTGAAAAAGATCACCACCTGTAGAGATGAGCTTGGAAGTGTAGGAATCACGACATCCGATGATGACATGGTGAGTCTTGCTCTCCTTGGTCTTCCTAAGAGATGGCATAGCTACCAGGACTCAGTGAATGGAAGAGAGAAACTACCAGATTGGGAACAACTGTGGTTGAATCTGATGCAGGAGGAGATCAGGAGAAGCACCAGAGATGGTTCTTCATCTAAGCATGATGATGAAGAAAATATAGTCTTAGCAAGTAAGGCGCGGAAAGGGAAAGGGAAGGCTTCCCATTCCAAATCGAGTTCTTCCCATGGTGGGAGGAAGATTGATAAATCTAAAGTGATATGCTTTAATTGTCATGAGGTGGGCCATTATGCAACTAATTGTCCATTGAAGAAATCCAAGAAGGGATCCTCGAAAGGATCAGATGGTGAGGCACTGACCTCATAGTTCGAATTGGATTTTACCCTCATTGCATGCATGGTTTGATCGATGGTGGGTTGTGTTTGGTACCTAGACAGTGGAGCCTCATTCCACATCATTGATGATAAGATTTTATTCAGTATGTCAGAGGAGAAAGACCTCTAGATGCGCATCAAGATGGGTGATGATGGAAAGTATTGTGTTTCAGGTAAAGGTACAGTTGTGTTTTAGAGGGAGCATGGAGCTCCTCTTACCCTAACTAATGTAAAGTATGTGCTTGGACTGAAGAAAAACTTGGTATCAGTTGTGATGTTGGAAGACAAAGGTTATGATGTAGTCTTTAGTAAAGTAAAGGCGTTCCTAGGACACATAGCCACGAGTTAGACCAAGAGGATTGGGATTCGAGTGAAGAATCTCTACAAGCTAGAGGTAGATGACTGTGCTACATTGAGTTCCAAAAGCAAAATTGGTGCAAAGCCAAGATATTGGAGAGTTATGGCATAGAAGGTTGGGCCAGTTGCACCATGGGGCCTTGAAGATAATGCAACATATTTCTACCGGACTTCCCAAAGGTAAACTTGAGCAAGTGGACACATGCAAAGGTTTTACCTTAGGTAAGTATGAAAGTTCTTCCTTTCATGATTGAGACAGTAAAGCTGAAGCAATCTTGGAGTGGGTTCATACAGATGTGTGCGTACCATTCTTGACAGTCTCCACTGCTAAACAAAGGTATTATGTGATTTTCTTGATGATTTTTCTCGTAGATGTTGGATCTATTTCATGCAGAAAAAGGATAAAACCTTCTCAACGTTTTGTGAGTTCAAAGCCTTGGTTGAGAAAGAATCTGGTAAGAAGATCAGGGCCTTATGAAGCGACAATGGTGGAGAGTATGTCTCTCAAGAGTTTAAGGACTTCTGTTCTACGAAAGGAATTAAACGGGAGTTGATGACACCTCATAACTCACAACATAATGGGGTGGCCAAGAGGAAGAACATAATGATTGTGGGAGCAGCTTGGGCGATGCTACATGACCAAGGCCTACCACTTCATTTGTGGGTTGAGGCATGCAACACAACGGTTTACACGTAGAATAGAAGTCCGCATCACATACTTGGGATGAAGACACCAAAGGAAGATTTCTCTGAGAAGAGACCAAATGTGGGTCACTTTAGGATCTTTGGCTCATTGGTTTATTTCCATGTGACCAAGGATACCTAAAAGAAGCTAGAGCCGATAGTAGAGTTGGGGATACTTGTGGGGCACACTGATACTCCCCAAAACTATCGAGTGTATTTGCCTACCAGTCAGAGGATAGTGGTTCGCAAAGATATTAAGTTTGATGAGTTGAAGGCCATGTGAGTTTTCCTTGAGAGGGAGCTCAAGTTGCAGGTAGAGGAGGAACTTTTGATTCCTAAGGAGGAGGAGCCTTAGATTGATGCAGAGCAATCGCATGCAGAGGTTCCAGGAGTGGAGACATCCACTCATGCAGAGTCTTCCAGAGAGGGGCGAAAACACACAAGGGAGGCTGGCAGATTGTTGATGGATGCGAGAGAGAATGTGGGAGAGCCATCTTCTCAGCGCAGACAGAGGAGGTCACTTGAGCAATACACTGGTTACATGGCCCTTGTTGAGGAATGTCTAGAGACCGAACTATCTTCCTTTGAGGAAGCAGTGCAACATCTAATTTGCGTTGATGTTATGGTGGAGGAGTATGAGTCCATAGTTTGGAACAATGTTTGGGATGTTATTCGAAGACCAGAGAACAAGTCAATTGTGAGTTCCTGTTGGCTTTACAAGGTAAAGCAAGCTGCTGATGGTAGTGTGGAGAAACATAAGGCAAGGTTTGTTGCATGTGGTTTCTCATAGGTCGAGGGGATCAACTATGACGAGAGTTTTGCTCATGTAGCAAGGTACTCATCTATCGGATCGATGTTGGTACTATCAGCACATATGGGTTGGAAGATCCATTAGATGGATGTGAATATTGCATTCCTCAATGGAAAGATTGAGGAAGAGGTGTACATAGAGTAGCCAGAAGGTTTTGAGACCTTTGATCGTGAGTCACATGTGTGCTGACTCAAGAGAGCTTTGTACAGGTTGAAGCAAACACCTCATGCTTGGTACACTAGGATTGACAACTACTTCACTAGGTTGGGCTTCACAAAGAGTGAAGTAGATGTGAAATTATACCACATCATAGTGGAAGGTAAGTAGTTGATCATTGTTATTTATGTTGATGATCTAATATTGACAGGTGATGATCAGTTGATCATGTCTTACAAGGAGGACCTTGCAATATAGTTCAAGATAAAAGACATGGGTCTCATGCACTACCTTCTAGGCATGGAAGTGTGGTAGAAGGATGGGGAAGTGTTTTTGTCTCAAGGCAAGTATGCCAATGAGATACTCAGGAGATTCCACATGGAGAAGTGCAAGCCCATGTAGACTCCTCTATCAAGTAACTGGAGTAAGGAGGATGCTACTTCAAGAGAAGTAGTAGAAGCAACTGTGTATAGACAGCTTGTGGGTTCACTGATGTATTTAGTGAACCAGCAGAGTCAAGCTATGGTTCAACCTACCAAGTTGTTTTGGAAGAAAACAAAGCATGTTTTGAGATACCTCAGAGGCACATCTCAGTATGGATTATGGTACAGATGGTCAGAGGGAGTGAAGCTACAGAGCTTCACAGATGCAAATTGGGCAAGGAGGCCACATATTGGAAGAGCACATCAAGAGGAATTTTCAACCTTGGTTCAATTGCAGTTTCTTGGTACATCAGGAAACAGAGGTCAGTTGTACCTAGCTCAGTAGAGGCTGAATACATGGCTGCAATTCAGGCAGCATGTGAGGCCATTTGGATGCAAAAAATTCTAGTTGGTTTGTTTGATCAAAGGATGGATCCAACTGCGATCTATTGTGATAATTAGAGGTGTATCAAACTCTCTGAGAATCTAGTATTTCATGACAGATCCAAGCATATCGAGATTCAGTATCATCATCTCAGAGACTGTGTGGTGAGGAAGATCATGTTGTTGCAGTATATTTCAACCGAGGAGCAAGATGATGACATTTTGACTAAGGCATTGTCAAAGTGTAAATTCGAGTTCCATAGAGATAGGATCGGGGTGGCAAATAATCCCTTTCTTGTTGAGAGGGAGTGTTGAAAATAGCAACAAGAAATGCTAAAAATAACATTTCTATAGATAACATTTCAGGATATATTCCAATTGTAATTTGTCCTTGAATTAAAATTGAGAATTAAAATTAAAATTTAATCTCACTAGCTGTTTGAAAAATAACTAATTAATTCATCTTGAGTTAATTAGTTGGTGAAAATCAAGCATGAAGTATTTGTGAAGACATGCAAAAATTATCCCTTTGATTGAGGAAGTTATCCCTTAATTAAGGAGATAAGGATGAGTTGTATTTGAGTTGTAATTAGTTAGCTCAGTTAACTAAGTTAAGTCTAGTTAAATTAGTTCCAAACAGTTTGTGGAACTAATTGTGAATTCAATCAGTTAATGCATGCATGCATGCAAATACTGTTCTCTAGATAATTGAATATTCTCTCATAAATAACCAGTGCATGTTAGTTCAGACAAAGACCCAGTTGACATTAAAGGCAGGGACAATGTACTATCAGTTGCTAGAATATTTCCATGTGAATATCTCTTGCATGCAGAAGGAATTCATTCCTTGCGGATTGCGCAGTTACTACAGAGGTCAGAGTAGTGTGTGAGGTGGGAATCACACAGGTGGTAGCTGGACGACCTAGGAGAAACTGCACAAGGAAATAGAAGGCATGGAGGACTGAAGGAAGGCATATGTGTTGTCTATTCTGTCTATGAGCAACAGTGAGGGATTGTACTGAGAGCTGGATAGCTTGAGAGCTAAATATTTGTGTAATCCTGAGATATTTCCACTTGTATGATAATATAGATAGCGAGGATTTTAGCTGAGGCTTTCCCCAGAGTATTCTTCTATGTTTCATGTATGATTGAATCTTCTTCTCTGTTATATGTGTTCTGTTTGATCTTTCTCAAAATCGATTAAACTTCCGCAAGTTTAATTGTAGAAGTAGATTAAGTATTTTGCTTTAGTACATTGCATAATCAGTTTAATCTACAATGAGAATTTCTACAATGATCTAATCTCTATTTCATTCCTTTTACGAGTATTTCAAATATTTTAACCTGTACTGCTCTGATTTCTTTTGTTGTATTTTACGCCTTTTTGATTGATTGTTCGGCTACATTTATGACTTCCTGATGCCCTCTCCCTTTTTCCCATGCTTTTTGGGCATGGACGCCCTCTTATTAATGGAGGGGGGAATGTTCTCCATTATGGCTAGCATGTGTGATGATTATTAAATTGATTTTTCATTGAAGGACTACATTATGAATGTGCGTGTGTAATAATTCTTAAATTGTTTTCTGATTGGAGTGGGGAAGGCAAGCATTATGGATAGCATGAAAATTAATTATGATGTTGTGCCAAATATTGCTGATGAGAGAAATAATTTCCTTTGACATTAACTCTCAAACAACATCACTACTTCATCAATAGCTTTGACGATCTACAGTGTTATTCCAAACTCTGAAATTGTGAGAAGAGTGCATGCAAACTTGTAAGTGAACCTGTTACTACGAAACAACAACTATGGGAAGAAAAGCCATTTGCAGTGAACCTAAAGTGCTCCGGGTATCAAAATAGGTTCGTGAAATTCTTGAGCATGCTAGCTGGCTTCAATACTTGACCAAATTATATGGATTTCATGAGGAAATAACACTTGAATTTATGCAGAATTTACATAATGGCCACACAATGGTGAAATGAAGAAACATAATAGCCTCTGAAGTAGTTATAGCCAAAGTCTATGGAATTCCAGCAAAAGGTACACGATGGATAGATAAGCATGTTATTCTGCAAGATGCAATCATAGTATTTTAAGACCCAGATGAACAATTGGTGAGCAAAGGAAAATGTATTCACCCTACAACTTTAAGGCAACCATGGCAAGAATTGGTGACCATTGTTTAGAGGTATATCACCTGTGACGAACATCAGGACGTGGTAAAACCTCGACAACTGAAAATGTTAGCTATTTTGAAGCAAAAATTTACAGTTAAGTTTCCATTTTATTTAAATTCATTATTGCATGATGTTGCTAGTTGGGTCAGAAAGGCTAAGGACCCACATTTTGTCATCAACCATCATGGGCTGATTAAATTAATCATCATTCATGGATTAGCCTAGTAACAATTGACCTGGGATAACTGTGTAAATCCTGCTTTGACCCCACCTGAAGAAAACCCAGAGACTGAATAGCAAGGGGTAAGAGTAACAAGCAAGAAAAGGACAAGAAAAAGAAGGTACTCTTCTTTGGCCATGGGCCCAATAAAGCGTAGACACTTTGCGAGAATAAAATCAGAGCAGCACACCCCAATTCAAATTGAAGAAGCAGGGTCATCTCACATGCCCTCTCCAAGTCCACAAGATGACTTTTTGTAGGACTATGAGGAAGAAGTTTCCCAAGTACTGGAGAATATGGTGACATTTTGTAAGAAAGGGAGCTATCTAGAGATTTTGACGGGAAAAATTATGCCCCTAACCAATCTGCCCCTACCAACGATTCTGACCAAGATGAAACTTTTACATTTGTTGATAATTTGGAGGGTCAGAGGGAACCATTCCCTTCTATGGATGAGCCCCTTGAGAAAGAGGCCCATGCAGAGGAAACCCTTGGGGATGGAAATAAAACAGAGGCTATTATTCCATTAGAATCCCCAACAAAGAAATCCCTACAGAATAAACCATGGAGGATGAAAATCAACCAAGGGACAATATCATAATGAAGTCCCCAGAGGATGAGGCCCATACAGAAGAATACCATGAAAATGATAATCACTCAGGAGACACCATTCCATTGGAGTCTCCTGAGAGGGAAGCCCATGAAGAAAAATACCTGGAAGATGAGAATCCATCAGGAGACATAGTTCCATTGGAACCCCATCCTGATATTGGCACAACCCCACCTGAACCTAAAATAAACACAGCTGTGCCACCGCTGATCAAAAACCCCACGATAAAGAAAACATTTAAGGATGGAATGAGGAAGTTGCTTAAGACGTATAGGAAGAAGAAGAAAACAGTTAAGCAACTGAGAGAATGGTTGAAGAAAGCAGTTAGGGCCTGGAAACTAAAATTAGAACTGAAGATCGTAGGGACCCAAACAGAACATTGTTCTTGGGAGGATATTGAAACCTAGACTGAGAGCCCTTTTGTTTGTTCAAAAGGGACCCAAACAGAGCAATGTCCTTTAAATAGTAGTGAGATGCAGATAGAGGGTCCTTGTGTTTTCCCAATGGAAACCCAAACAGACTTTCCCGCTACAGATGCTACTGTCCAAACCAATTATGTAGAGAATACTCAGGAAGACTCTTGTATGTCCCAAGGAACAATTGAAGTTGTTGTTGAAACTGATTTTGAAGGAAATGCCCAAGAATATTGTTGTATGACCCGAGAAGCAGATGAGGCTACTATTCAAACTGACTCAATGATAACACAAGATGATGAAACACAGACAGAGGAAACACCTGACTATGTTCCTCTGGTAAGGGAAATTGTTATCATAAAATTGGAAAATGAACTAGACAAGACTCAGCTTGGCTCGACATAAGGAAGAATTAGTGTCGTTACAAGTACACTATGAATTGAGGAAGAAATTTGAGGTAGTTACTGTCACAAAAGATGAGACTTTCGCTAATTTCAAAGATGAACAAAAGAAAGTAGAAAAAGCACAAGCCAAGTTGTAGAAGGCCAAGGAGAAAATTGAAACTATTTGCTCTCTCTACTCGGATGCTTTGTCTTGTTGAGCGCCTACCACCAAGTATGCATTATTCTTGTTAGAAAGATACCTCCTACAAAAGGTTAAAGCCACCAGGGCTGGTAAGTCAGCAGAATTCAAGACCACTCTAGACTTTGTAAATGTTTCAAACCAAAAAATGAATGGGTACAACGCCTTTTATGTGAGTTATACATGCACAATTTTTTCTTGGAGGATGACTTAGATAGTAATCCTAGCCCCTTCACTGGGGATATTCAATTTCAATCTTTTCTTTCTTTTTCCACCAATCATATTAAATGGGCTAAAGCCCATAATACTTTTCAAAAAATGGAATATGGTATAGACTTATGGGTCAGGGGAGAACCCACAAATCCCCTACATCTTTCTGTCCAACATAAACAATTCATGAAACGAAAAGGCATTGTGGCTCAATTAGGACCACTCCATAGAGAAATCATACAAGCAGGAAAGGAATACCTTCAGGAAATTAAGGAGGAAGCTTTGTTAGTAGCAATATGGGAAGCTTCCAGTAACAATGTCAGGAACAGGGAGCCGTTTAGGTTTAGAAATTTCAAAGTTGCCTCTACTCGCTTACACAAATACAACAATATGGTCCTAAGCATGGGCCCTGATTGGATAGGGTGATTATAATTTTCTAGAATACAGTGTGAACTAGGATTTTGCAGTACTCAAATAGAAAAATGGTTTTAGGCTATATAAGGAGGAATTTTATCTTTCTTATTCCTTGACACAATTGCACCTCAATCATCTGATTGCATGAGGACATGCAAAAAGGTAGCAGGGGAGTATGTTGGGCCATGGAAAAGGTATGTTTTATCCTCATATTAACTTAATTAATCATTTGTCTTTATGTATTTATCTTCATTTTAGGAATAAATATAGAAGAAACAATTGTAGAAGCTGGATAAAATTTATTATTAATGGATTGAGTAAATCTGGGCATGAAAAACTAACTTTCGCTATATTTATATGTAGGGACACAAATTGAACGGTTGTTGTTCAAACGACAGAATAACAATGACCAAGAAAGGAAAAGGACAATGTCTCGATTATGAAGGACAACAAAAGAGCATGAGGATCAATTCTATTCCATGATGAAATCAGATTGTTGGTTGCGAAATCCTCAGGATCTCCTGATCTTGAGGATTCACTTCTATCCATTTTTCTCTCCAAAGTTATATAAAGCCATCAGGCGGATTAAATAGCTAGTTAGAATTTTTAATATTGTAATTATTCATTTTGGACACAAATAACTTTCATTACTGTGACACTATAACTCTATTATCAAGTTTAATGAAGAAGGGGGTGTTTCACCTATAATCGCATTTTGAGTATCTTTCAACAGTGACTTCTAGAGAATTTGGGCCCAGTCGATAGGAGATTTATTGCTTTAATTGTGTCATAGTTATTTCTTCTTATTTTTATAATCGTTTATTATTGTTAGTTTGTGAAATTAGCATTATTTCGATTGCAGCGGGCATTGATGATTATGATTTGCTTTTGCTATTCAAACTAGATTCTAGATCTTGCCGTGTTTTACATATGCGTGTTAATCTTTACCGAATTGATTAGGTTCATTTAAGTATTCAATTGATGTTCATTCTAAAGTAGTGTTACCAAATATCTCAAGATTATAGTTGATTTCTTTCCAAGAGGTGTTTGCATAGTTACTTGTTGTTGAATTGTTGTAGCTTTCCTTCGTGTTGAATGAATTATTGTCAATACTAGTTATATTTGCTAAGAGTGATTTATTTTACTTGTTTTCCGATTCAGGTCTTTTCACAATAGATTAAAGTATATTTGAGAATTCTTTAAAGATTTCTTTCAGGATTGTTTTGGATTGAAATTCGAGAATTATATATTAATTATTGCAACGATTCTAAATCATTTCATTATGAATTAGCCTCTGACATCACTTGCATAGACAATGTTGAGCACTCTTGAAATAAACAGAATTGCCCTAGGTTGATGGTTAATGTAGGTATTAAGATTTCTTTTAATAGTCATATTAGTGCACCAACACCTAATACCCATCCTAGGAGCCCCCACAAACTACTTAGCATCCTTGAGTGTCTGTTGAACCTCATGGTTCATCCTGCCAACTATAGACGATGGAATATCCACCTATATTTTCTCTTGATGCATCATCATCCATACTCTGTGAAGTCTCAAGAACATATGAATTTTAACATGCGTTCGTACTACTAAATGTACTTGTGCTTTGATGCCCTTAATCTTGTTGCTCACTCCTTCGAGCTTTTGTTGGTTTCTCACTCTGATCATTAGTTGCTGGAAAATATTTGTACCTCCTATATGTCTTGTCCTTTAATAAATTGAAATCTCTTATAACTATAATATGCCTAGCCCCTGGAATGAAAATCGGATATGCCTTAGAGGTCTTGTTGTACCTGATGAAGTACCCTCTCTTTGTAGTATGATCTAACTTGGAATTTGTATCTCCTAAAATGTGATAATACTTTAGGCTACTAAATATCCTGAAATGCATGACATCTAGCCTCCTTCCTGTGAATTCCTACTCTGGTGTCATCTTGCCTAATGCCTTATGTGGGACCTAATTTTGTATATAAACTATTGTACTGCATGCCTTTGACCATAAGTAGCATGGGGGCATTTGGTTATATAACATACATCTTGATACCTCTGATATATAACAATTATTCCTCTTAGAAACCCCATTATTCTAAGGGTTGTATGGAACCATCCGCTCTTTCTTGATTCCTACTCTAGTACAGAACTCCTAGAAGCGACTAAAGACCTCATCCTTGGTCTTTAGGAAGTATATCTAGGTCTTCATGGAGAAATCATTGATAAAAGTAGAAAAGTACTTGTATCCCCTAAGAGACTTTGTAGACATCGACCCACATACATCTGAATGCACCAAGTCAAGGATACCATTCGATTTGGTGTCACTCCTTGGGAAATATGCTTTTAAAAACTTCCCTAGCACACATCCTATGAAAATGTCATCATGTTCTATGCTCACCTATGGAACACCTATCACCATCTCATGAATAAATCTAAGTTCTCCATGATGTATATGGCCCATCTTCCTATGCCATAAATCTACCTGATCCCTCATATTACTGCTATTAATTAGCGCCTTAGGAGTGTCCATCTACAACTTTTATGACTGTCTACTCCTAACTCTAATAGCTATAGGTGATATCCAATCCTTATGCTCGAGCAACACTTATACCCATTTGAAGAGTATATTGTACCCTTTATATTTAAGGATAGATACATAAACCAAGTTCATACCCAAACCTGGAACATGCAACATGTCATGAATTGGAATCAACTTGCCATTCTCCCTCTGAAACATAACAATCCATCTTGCAACTTGGTTGCATTTGGACTTGTTCCCCATTTGGATCTCGAATCTGATGTCCTCCTCCTTATAGCTGGAGAATTACTCTCTAAATATTATCATGTGGAATGATGCCCCGCTATATATATACCAAACTCCTTGTGAGGTCAATCTAGATATGTACGTTATTAATGTAAATTCCTAATCCATCCTGCTGGAGAGCTCATTTTCACTCAATAAAGTTTTTATTTTCTTCTTTCCTTTCTTCTTAGTCTTCTTCCTCTATGTAAAATTGTTGAGATAATGGATGAAATCGAGACATACATAGAATTTTACCTTAGAAAGGTCCTTCTTTTTCTTCTCACCTTTTGGGTTCAGTCACTTGTTAGATCCCTTCTTTTATTTTCTTTTCCCTACTAGGGAAAATTATCCTATTTCTCCTCACTCTTTTGAGTCCTACTATTGCTACCACTAAAAAGACTGAGTCTCAAATCCTCCTAGGTGAAATCACTCCATAATTGAGCCCAACCCAGTAATGTATCTCCTCCATTGATCACTTGGATGAATACATCCCACTGGTTCCTAAAGCCATTCAAGGCTATATGCACCATCTCATCATCATATGGTTTATGTCCCACTGTAGATAATTCATACTTTACTAATCTAAGTATGGTGAGGTAGCTTGTAACGTCTTCTCCTTTCTAAATTTTGGTATTCCTTCACTTTTCTATGAGAAGTAGCTTCCTATTAGTGGTATCATCCTGGAATAGTTTCAAAATAGTATCCCACATTTTCTTTGTTGTATCCAACTCAACAATATGTAGAATTATATGGTCCTTTACACAATCAAGGATTATCCTCTGTGTTTTGGAATCTTCCTTCTGGTATGTTGAAAGTTGTGCTTAATTCATTAGTATGGCTATCACATTGATCACATACCCCTTCAGACCATTTTCTTCCAACAATAAGGAAATTTTGGCTTTCCAGACACTAAAATTAGAGGCTCCATCCATTCTATCTTGATCTCTTAAATTTGTTGAGGCCATTTTATAAATCCTCAGAAAAACAATGGAACCTAAATAAACTGAAGAATGCAAACTAGGTTTTAAACCCTCGACTTTTCTCTTTTTGGACCTGTAAAAAGTCTTCTTCTGCCCTTAGATATGCTCTGATAATATGTGAAATTTTATTATTATTGTAATTAACTAGTTATTTTTCTCCTATCAAATTTGATTATTTGTCTTTTGCAATTTATGTGTGAAAAATATTAAATAAATCATTCCTACAAATTCACAAAAAATAAATAAACCACGGGAATTGAGAAAATATTACGCACTCACACATAATGAACACAAATATTTTTGGACAAATGTCCCTTGAAAAAATGCCACTATGGGGAAAACCAATGCAGCAAATAAGGGTTTATATTATTAATAAATCTTCAGCAATTGAGAATAACATAGACTGCTTACCTCTCACTAGAAAAGCTTCGATAATAGTTTTACTCAACTTATACTATCCAAATTGAACCTCTACAACAAACTCGACTCTCCTCTATGCAATTCTCACCTCCTTCCAGCAACACACACTGGAAAAACTGGAAATGTGCACAACCTCTCTTGGAACTTGCATTGCCTCTCGAAATTTGTTCTGCAAATATTTTCTGCCTCCATCAACTTGCTAGAGAAACTTGCACTTCCTCCAACAACTAGAAATCAATTTGTTTCCTTGCAACTCACATTGGCTAATTCACACTAGCTAATGAGACCTATCTATAGAATAATTTTTCCTCCTTCCTTCTATAGGAATGACTGGAGTCTTCATGAAGAATTTCTCTGAAAACTATCTCCTCAATTCCCTACTAAAACCCCACTACTAGCGTCCTTCACATTATCACTATAAATTCATTGTCTTGAATGTGTTCTCAAAATGCCCATTGTTTTCCTCTTATAATATCTTGTTGAGCAACCAACGACCATGAGTTAGTCTTAATCGATGGCTAAGATCATATTGACCGCATCACATGAATTTTATAGAAGTCACTACAAGAAAATTAGTTTTCCTCAATTAATCCTGATTAACTAAACCATTTCCCTAAGTTAGAATTAGGAAAATTCATAAATTGGCTAATTAATTATAATTAAGGTAATTTTCTTTAGAAACTTTTTTTGGGTATTGGAGAAAAATAATCCATTTGTGTCTCTAGCCTCATGGACACCACCTAAGACCAGAACCCATGTCCAAGCTACACAAAATAACAAATTGATGGGTTTTCAACAACATGAATGATGGTTTTAAAGTTTTTACTTCTGGATATTTTGATGAATATGACCACGCAAATATGTTGTGGAAATCTTCTCCTTGAAAATAAAGTGGATATCCTATGGTGGTTACAAATGTTGATGACACCATCAAACTATGGCATCATTTCTTAGGTATTTCCAACTTAAACCTTGCATCATATGTCAAAATATGGTAAGTGATATTCCATATATTGAACCACCCAGTGGAAGCTAGAAAATAGAAGGGGGAAAAGAGGTTGGTTCATAACAAGATAATTAGAGATATCAATATCTGTGTTAAAAAATTTAATTGTAGTAGTCTACCCATCATTTCGAGAGCCAACCATTAGTAATGTAGGTGAGTGAAAGAAATCAAGGGGAGAATGAATAATATTATGTTGGTGGTTCCACTTCTATGGATACTGATACTCACTCTAGAGAGTCAAGGTGAGAATGGATAATCGTATGCTAGTCATTCCACTTCAATGGATATTGAAACTCATTCATGAATTATTTACTAAGCATTTAATGGGGCATCCTCTTATCCTATTCAAATGATTCATGGTGTTATTTTCAAGCCTATGACCACTCTATTAAACTAGATATCTCCCCCAACTCCACCCCCCCACCTTCCAACATTAATGATTTCTTTCACTTTATTTAGATATATACTATTCAGCCCAAAGGTGAAGCCTTTGAGACATTCAAGGAATCTAAATTCTTGGTGGAAAATCACATCAATCGTAGGATCAAATCTATCAACACTAATTGAGGATATGAATATGTTGATAATGACTTTCAATTGTTTCTCTCATCTTTGTGGCATTATCTGGTAAAAGTCACTACTTCAATAAGATTAAGTAGTGCATTAGAGAGGCATAGAGTTATTGTTAAATTGATTGCTATACATTTCATTCTTAACAAATGGAGGTCGAATTCTTGGTAAAAGTAATGTTTTATGTATCTTATATCATCATTCGGATTCTTATGTGACATGTTCGTCATGTGAAGCCTTTTGAGAAATGGTATAGTTACAAATCTTCATTTTACATTTAAAAAATCTTCGATCATGTGCATCAATCACTTCATTGAGTTGGGAAGTTTCTTAGATGTATGTTAAGGGTGTTTTTATCCATAGAAACCTCCAAGAAGATATTTATATACAACAAATCATAAAGTATGTACAAAATAGTCATGTTCCCTTAGTTTGCAAGCTTGATAAATATCTATATGGTACTAAGAAAGCACCTTATGTGTGATATGAGAAGATTCACAGTTTATTTAATAGTTGTGGCTTTAGTCATTTTAAGGTTCAATATGGTCTCTATATTTGTGTAATGTATTTAACCCCAAAATTTTAGAGAAATCACATAAATGTAGTGTGAAACCCATTAATACAAGAGAAATTAGATAAACAATAAGAAATATATCCTGATAATAAAATATAGAGAGCTATGTTCACTTTTCTCTTGAAAGGGAAAACCTCCAAGGTAAATATCAAAATAGAATTGTTAGAAGACACGAGAATGGAGATCATTATGATGTTCATTTAATTAACATGTTACACATATAAGTACATGATCTATAACCTTTGCATTCATCTCCCAATAGGTATCTTGTACTCGTTATGGATGTTCCTATTCACTTGTACTTTTCATATTAATTATTAAGTAAATCATATAAAATATCATAACCATAATAGATTAGGTTTCCAACATTCCCACCTTAATCCAAAGGGGTGTATGTGAGTCCAAGTAGAGAGTTGAAATATGGAAGTGTAAAATTGCTAATGGATGAATGTTCTCTTTGAATATTATGGTTTTAGTATTGCTCGAAACCAAATGGTTATTTCCTAAGATGGTTTAAGGGTGGCCACAAAATCTAGAACTTGAATCCAAGGATCAATAGTTCCCTCTAAAAAATAGTGGTTTAGGATGACCAAAAACCCTAAAACTTAGCTCTAAGTCTTAGTAGTTCTCATTTTTTTTCCTAATTTAGCTACAATTTGATGTCTTATGCTAATTGGAAGTGATCTCAAATGGTGGTTTAAATATGACCACAAATTGTTTTCTAGTAGAAGTTATAAGTCTTCTACTAAATTGTGGTTTAAGGAAGACCACAAACTAAATCATGCTCATGGAATATTGTCTTGAATCTAGCTTTGACTACAACTTTGATTATATCTTGATTATTTGGTTGTGATTATGGTTCACACTCGCTTATTCATACTTAATTGATAGGAATTTTAAATGTGAAGCCATATGATCATTCACTAATATTATTCCCCCTTGTTAAAGACAAGGTGAGAAGATCGATAATTGAGAATAAATTATTCACTATGACTGATATATCTTCTTGGTTGTTTATGACCATTACCAATAAAAGATCCACCCATATTGAATATTTACTCTTATAGGTTTCTTGTGTCTGGAATATTTTTATGAAGGATGATTATGCTTTACACAAGGCTCACAAGGATGAATATCAAAACATTGATCCTCCATGTTTCTAACTCGATGAAATTTTTGAATTTAGGAATTTGATCTTGGATTGGAGTAGGTAAAGATGAGTTTTCTTGAATAAATTGAACACTTTAGAATTTGACTGGTTTGGAACAGTTTGAAATGTGAACGATCACTCCCTTTTCGTATCCAAGAACTATTATATGCTTGTTGTTAATGAGTTCTTCCCAAGATCTGATGACATGCTTGCAAAGTGCAAGCGTAACTTGTTTATGAAGAACCTCATATTTTTTTGAATATTATTTTGAAGTGGCATCATTGATTTGATTATGTTGGTTACTAATAGGAATCATTTTCAAATTCAAAAAGAGATTTGTTCTGAACAAGGACTAGTTAATAATGTTGATTCTTTTGTTGCATTTCATCTTATTGGGATTGTATTTCAGGCTAGAGAAATTTGATTTTGTCCTCTAAGTATTGTGAACATGTTAGAACATTAGTGAGATTTTATTTGTTTATTATGACAATATTGCCCATTGTAAACAGTTATAAAGTATTTAGTAACTTTATTAATCATCAATTTGATCAATTTAAAGATTGGATGAGACCTCAAGTTCGTATATTATGTCACTCTAATGTTTGTTTCAAATGAAATATAAACTAAGATGTGAGGTACAACCTTCCTTTGTTTCATTCAAGGTTACCTTACCATTTGGACCAGCTTTCAATAGTAGAGTCAAAACCCTTACATCCAATGCTAACATCAATTCCCATTGTATAATTGATTTGGAAATATAGTAGCTCCTATTTTTCCTTAAAATAAATAACCCTTGAATATTTCATATAGAACTATATTTGGGAAAACATATTTTGTATAATTTTCATCATTAATTAGTAATCAAGTACATGGTGACTCGAGATCTAGATCGTATTTCTATTGAAAATTATTAAAGTAAATGTTGTAGTTAATGCCACATAGGTTTTGGAGAAACTTTTGAATGAATCTTCAAGGTGCCAAAATGAAAGAAAATGTATTTCTTCATGCTTTGATAAAACATCACACATAAAATCTTATCCTAATGCCCCACCTCTTCATCTAACACAATGAGTCTAACAACTGGTAACAACTCTTGAATCCTCTATGCAGTAATGGTCGAGTTCACATTCCAACCAAGGGTTGTTTTGGAGAAACTTTCCAATCTAGTGATCACGGGGAACCAAGGATATAGTCCCTAAAGGGTAAAATGAATAATCATGAATGAGCTTTGATGCCCTTGAAAAACAAGAGGTGATCCATAATAAATAACCCAAAATATCCAAGGGATACTTGGAGGGAAGGAGTCGACTAGTAGAATGAAAGGTCATTGAACCTATTATTGATTTTTTGGGCATTTAACTCTTAGAGTGGCATTAAATATATTAAACATGCTTCTCTTCAACATTTTATGTTACGCAAACCCATTGTATAGAAGTATATTAAAAATAAATAAAATAAGCATGGTTTTGGATGCTGTAACATGTGAATGACCCATTCTCTTGAATTCAAGTCGAGGAAGACAAGATTGAAAAGAGAAGAGGAGGGAAATGACTAGCTGAAAATTTGAGTGTGAAGCATGTAAGAAATAAAAAAACACAGTGATAAAATCATGAGTAGATATAATCCAAATAAAATGTGATAAACATTGAATGATATATGTTTATAATTCATGCAAAGGAGACTCATTCACAATACCCAAAAATATCACCTAGGATGTGTGAGGAAGACCACACAGGTTAAGGAAGGCCACAAACCCATGGATATAATACAACTATTATAACAAACCAAAATTCAAATCAATGTGATATGCATGTTGGCCCAAAGGTCACACTAAGAGGGCGTGAATCCATGTGAGATCAATTTTACCATTTCACAACTTTTCTATAATCGACCAATAATATAGTGATGAGTCATAACCATAAACATCATATCATCAAATAGAACAATGCATCATCAAGCTACCATCGTATTAATAACACATGGAGAAGCCATCACATCGCAAAGAGACAAAATATTTTTACGTGGAAACCCATATGGGAGAAAACAACAAATATTCTTCTAATTTATCTTCAAATCATTTACATAGATTCATAGGCTACAACCTACTAGAGGAAACTACCCCTAATATATGAAAACTACCACTTATGGTAGGCTACAACCTGATTGAGGCACCAAGCTTGAATGATGCAAGAAACTACTCATTGTAGGCTACAACCTAATTGATGCACCAACCTCAAAATATGAAAGAAAATTCTCAGTGTAGGCTACAACTTAATTGAGTCACCAATCTCGGTGATGAGTGGGCTCCAAATTGTTATAGGTTCCAATCTCCTTCTTCAAATCCTTGTGGAAATTATTTCATATCATTTTCAAACTGGATCCATTGTCATCACATATCACTGAATCATAAGTAATGTCACAATCAGAAACCTATAATCTATATCACTGCAAAGTCCACAATCATTTTCCACAATATGTAACCACTTCCATTGCAATCATTTTCATAGCTTGCAACCATTATCATTGCAATAACCTGCAACCACTGTCACTGGAATCATTGTCCCAAATATTTCCGCAAACTAGTAGCAGAAGTTGTTATGATACTACCCATACTTTACTTTAGCTCATCCATCAATCTGGTCACACATACCCTTTCTTAGAAACATATCTTAGCCATATATCAAAAACTTATACAACTCCCTCAAGACACATAAAATAAATTATAGCCATCAATAAGTGCTAATAAGACATTACATTCCCTTGGTTACATCCATCTCTAAGCGTTGATCATCTGACTTCTTTCAGAATTTGATTTGGACTAATATGAGCCCAAAAACCCATACATTAGGGGAGTTTTGAGGTCTAAAATGGGCCTCCTAAGGAAATTATAAAATAATAAAAATAAAATTAGATTACATCATCAAATTTTAGAGGGAAAAAAAGAAAAAATTATTTTTTCAACTCGCATTTTCAAATTATCTCCCTATGGGTTTACTCAAATTTCGTGCGGAAACACTCATTGAATGCATAATTTGATTCCTCATCCAAGGAGTACCCATTTTTTGTACTTTCAATGGACCTTGCTACACAAAAATGAGAAATACATGAAAAACCTGATTGCGATCATGTTTTTTCATGTATTTCTCATTTTGCGTGTAGCAAGGCCCATCAAAAGTATGCAGCATAGGTACTCCTTGGATGAGGAATCAAATTATGCATCCAATGAGTACTCCTGCTCGAAATTTGAGTAACTATGACTCGAAATTTGAGTAAAACCTTTAGGAGATAAGTTGAAAAAGTAGTTTTATTATTTTTTAACATTTTTACTTTTTTACTCCAAAAATGGTGAATCATCCCCCATGGTTGACATCATCATCTTGAATACTATTGGTTCTTATAAAGTTTATTTTGGTTGTACATTTTTCTTAGGAGGCCCATTTTAGACCTCAAAATTCCCCTAATGAAAATCAAATAAAAAATTTGTATTAAATTATGTTCTCTACAAAATATCATATTTTGTGTGCACTCCAACAAATTGACTAAACTTTGGTGTCAGGGTGACAAAATGGCTATCGCCAGTCTACTTAATCATTTTACAAAGCATACTCTATATAAAAATGAAAAATATGTTGACTTAACTATCGTTTCCAACTTGAACCAGGGTTTGAGTGAATGCCACATGGGTGTGTCGCCAACCAAGCTGTGTGTGAGGATTGTTAACCTAAGCCTCCAACTTTGTGATATTTACGATTTGAGATTAGAGTGAGGGTACAACCTTTGTGCCAAACCTATTATTTTATGTCATAATATATGCCCGTATATAACACTTCTAGTGGCCTTTGTGCAAATAATACCATGACATATGCCAATATATATAACTTTTCCTATTTTGAGGGTATGGCCTTCATGCCAACCCTATTATGTCATGTCATGAAATATGCAAGTGTAGATAACTCTGCTCATATGAGGGTATGGCTTTCAAGTGAATCTTGTTATGCCATGTCATTATTTATTCCAATCTAAATAACTTTGCTCATTCGAGGGTATGGCCTTTGTTTCAATCCTGTTATGCCATGTCACAACATATGCCAATGTAGATAATTCTACTCATATATGGGAATGGCCTTCATTCCAATCCTTTTATGCCATGTCATGATGTATGCAAATGTAGATAACTCTACCCATCCAAGGGTATGGCCTTCGTACTAGTCCTATTTTGCCATGTCATGATGTATGCCAATGTAGATAACTTTGTTCAACAAAGGGTATGACTTTCATGCCAATTCAATAATTCCATGTCACGACGTATGCCAATGTAGATAAACTTTTCAATCTGAGGGTATGGCCTTCATGCCAACCCTGTTATGCCATATCACGACATATCCCAATGTAGATAACTCTTCCATCCAAGGGTATGGCCTTCATGCCAATCCTTTTATGTCATGTCATGAAATATGCCAATACATATATAACACTTCCTGTATGAGGGTATGGCCTTCACGCCAATCCTATTATTCCATATCACGATGTATGCTAATGCATATATAACATTGCCCATATGAGAGTATGGCCCTCGTTGCTACCTTGTTATACCATGTCATGACGTATAACCATATATATAAAAGTGTCCAATGATATAGAGTCAATCATGGGAATAACCAAACTATAGCCACACTAGATGTTAATAATCTAGTTTTGAGTCATAATTAAAAGAAAGAAGAACTAAGCCTCTTCATTGTTACTTGAAACTAGAAAGAACTTGGATCTACAAGACTAAGTTTTACCAATCCATCACACCATCATTTATATTTGAATGAGTAACTTGGGCACACATATATAGTGGTTTATAGTCCCTAATTTGTGGAGTGAAGACCTGAGGGCTTGTGAACTTGGTGGATAACATAGGGGCCAACATCCCATGCAATGTCATACAATGTTCAATAAAACTGGGTCTTGGTTTAACTGTATGACCTTGACATAATTTTGTTCAACCATTACTTTTTCCATGTGACTGGGGTTGGTCCCACGATATGAACGCACTTTCTAATTTGGCCTTTTCACCTCAGTGCCTTGGTCTCATGTGACTAGGCCTTATGACCAAGTTCCTGGGGGAACTTGGCTATTTTTAAGATGATATTAAAATGACATCATTAAGCCACATGGAAAATCGTGATGGGTGCAAATCATAACCCATTTCTAGCCTTTCTACCAAATCAAAACTTTCCATTTTTCCATGCCACATGGAAGCTATTGGTGATGCCATGTTAGCATGCTAAAGTTAGCTAGTAACGTGTCATCTACATGTATAGATAGCCTATGATATCTTTTGATTTTTCATCTATTCTGAGCTCACCATGCGTCAATCTAAAGGAGGTCAAGGTGGTGGGTTAATTATCATGCAAGTTTCCCTGTCATCTACCCTCCAATTTCTTCATCTGTCAGTTAGATGCGCTAGAAATTGATGTTGAGAAACCAAGTATAGTGTAGATTAAAACTTGATTCCTCTTCTTGATAATTACTTGGGAATGTTAGATATCCTTTTATTATATGTTATGTCTTCTTCATCAAGTAATTACACAAGTTTTAAATAAACCAGGGAAACAAAGAGACAAGAGACACCAAATTAGGTTTCAAGCCAAGGAAAAACCCCACAAGGGGAAAACCCAACAGCAATCCTTCTCTTATAGAATCACATCAAAATGAGATATTCGAGACCAAAACCAAGACCAAATTTCCACCAAACTCCAAGTCCATCCCTCCTCCAAGTCACCTCCAAAGTCAAAGTCAGCATAGGTAAAACTGGTCACCTTCCTGAAATGTTTCTCCTAAAATTTTGGGCCTTCTTGAAATACTGCTCCTAAAATTTAGGGCCTGCAACAAGCTCTAAAATTCAGCCCTATAATAGCTCTAAAAATTTTCCTTCTTTCACTAAAATTACTCCACATATGAGAGCTCTTTTTCTCTTTCTTCTTATTTTATTACTCCTTCGTTGGGTGCAAAAGATGTAGGTGAGAGTGCCTCAATATGATTGAATTATATTCTATAATATCAGTCTAGGAGTTTGAATATGTAGCTCTTGGAGGAGCGGGACGACTTGTTCCCAAGGAGATACGACTTGTACATTTTGATGGACTTTGACTCAATAAAACAATTCAAAACTTTTTTTCCTTGCAAATTTCCAAATGGGACATGCTCATGTACATTTTCTTTGACTCAAAATAATTTCTTTTTTACTCTTTTTTACTTTATAAGCATGAAGAACATGCTTTTGACCAAAAATAAATATAATAATGAATATAATAAATACATCAATGATTGTTTTACATCACATTATGAATACCGACACTAGTTACATTTTTCATCACTTGAAAAGATACACGATCGTTAAGTGGGTTAAAGGCCATTAAGCTCTACTGAGATCGGTTGTTGATTGGGTCAATGGACTGTGGATGCACTCAGAAGGTGCACACTCTTTATTGTATTAAAATTTTGGGTTTTTTCCCTATAGTTTGGGCCTCCAACTAGAGTTGATTTTCAAATGGCCATAACTTCTCATCCAAGAGGAGCTTTCATAGCAAGATATGATGTTAGAAAGGCATCGATGATATTTATGCAACCATGTAGTTTATGTGTCATTCGGAAATCATAACCACATCAAAAACTCAAATAAATTCAAGAACCTTTAGCTTCACTTGATGAGAACTTATAAAAAATCTAATTGTCATATTTCTTCATAGAAAGTCCTATTACTTCCTTGGGAATCATGAGTAATATTTTTGTTATCACAAACATCCCATTTGACATCAGTGACATCTTGTTATCATCAATGACAACATAATGTGCAACAATGCATTTCATTATTATGTTAACACATATAAATACATGATATATGACCTTTGGATTCATCTTCTTAGAGGTCTCTTGCACTTCCAATGAGTATTTTTATTCACTTCTGACTTTGCATATTTAATATCGTAACCTTAATAGACCAAGATCCAAGAACAATAGTGATTCTTGACAATAATTGCACAATCTAGATATGTGTATGTGTGTGTTCATAAAGAATATTAATACATATGGACCCACTTATAAGGAGGGCCTATTAACTAATTTGGGTCTTATTATTAATGAGGGTATTTTTTACAAATAATTCATATTAACTAGATATTTAGTGGGTCTTATTCAAGGAAGTTGACCTCATGCATTAATAAAGTAAGATAGTTAGCATAGGACCTTAACATGCCTCCCCTTTAGAACAATTTTTTCCTCAAGGTTGAAAGTGAGTGTTGGGTGCGGGATCCCCCAAGACAAGTTTTTGGGCTTAAAGCCCAAGTTTTGACTAAGTTTGATGTAAAGACTCCACGATTTGTGGGCATGGAGCATGAAGTTTTAATTGAGTCATAGGGTTGTCCACCCTTACTTTTGTAATGTCGTGTTGGATCAAGAGTTCTACCCATGGTCCGTGGACCATGGGATTATATAAATAGAGTGAGGCTCTATGTGTAAAGAAATATAATCTAAGATCTAACAATCTAAGAGAAGATGAAGCATTGAGTCTAAGTTGAAGTGTAAAGTCGAGTCTTTGGGTTGTAGAGTAGGAGAAGGCTCTGCAGCTGAGTGCACAGAGGCCTAGTAGTCTGCAGCTAAGTGTGGAGACCCCTGTAGCTGAGTGCGTAGGGTGAGTCGAGTCTGTAACTATTGAGAAAATAATAAAGAGAAGTTTCTTATCATTATGTGTGTCTTCTTCCTATTTTATGCATTGAAGTATATTGGGTATGAATTGCAAGTTTATTGTTTATTTGTTGTGCGAACTTATATGAATGTGTTGAATAAGCGAATATAAGATAAGAATCTGTTTACATGAAGTTAACTACAACTATAAGAAGATAAGTAAGATCCATAGTGTAACTTAGGGAAAGAGCATAGATCGTTGCCTTAGCAGCGCAAAATCACCTCAACCCCTGATTAGGGTTGCGTAAAGGCAAGTATAACAGAGCGTGAAGGCCTCGCGGGTCAGGAAAGTGCACGAATTGACCTACGTGAAGGTATTTACAGTCAGACTAAACCAACTCCTCAAACATCTCAAGGGTGCGGAAACTTGGTTCCGGCATCCCCCCATACTACTTCGGGTGAGACCTCATTCCGCGCTTTGCGGGCTGTTGCCAAAAGCGCTAGTAGTATAGGGATTTGTTTGGCTAAATAACTCTGAACCTAGGTTAGGCCCCCTCAAGCTAGCAAATGGTTCCATTGTTGGGACCGAAATATTCATAGAGATGTATGATTTCATATCATTGGAATCCAAATACGAAGGAAATTGAAGGTTTGTTGGATAGGAGAGTTCACGAATTCGCAGTGTAGGAGAACAGGAATCTGTGACTTACAAAAGAAGAGTGGTTAGACTGCTACCTGTACACAGAGATCCACAAAATTTTCTTCGCATCCTTCCCTACTAAGCTGTACAAGTGGATCGCGAAGCTAGCAGTAAGCCAAGGAAGGTGGAAGCTCGACAATCCTATTGTGTGGACCCTAGAGTTGGTGTGCAGATTGGAAGCATCAGAGGATAAGATCACGCACGTTGTTGATCACTGATTCGATTGGATTATAGGAGGATTCATTACTGAGTTCGTGGTAGATACTGTAGTTAGCTATAGTGAGTATGAGTGACCCTTTCTCAAAGGACTGCGAGGTAAGTACGTAAAGTATCCGAATACTTGGATTAAAATGTTATTGTGTGAAAAGAGGGTTATGCAATCACCTTGATGTCTAGAGATACGCGAAGTGGAAAAACCTATAGAAATGAAGGATGTAAGGAACCAGAGAATAGCCCTTTGATTTCACCTCTGCGAGGGGATGAGGAAGAGCTCACGAAGGTATCACCATGAAATGTGATCAATTTGATAAGGCAGAGGATTCCTACATACCACCCCCACCCACACTGCCACCAGCTTCACCAGCTTCACCTCCATCTTCACCCGTACCACCTCTGCCACCACGGCGAGTCAATATGGCAAGCGTGATAAAGTTTCTTGTGTTCAAGGAAGTAGGAAATGAAGATCCGGACCAATTTTGGTTCGTAATAAGTGCTATCTAGGAAGCACAGGGAGTTATAGATGATAATATAAAGAAAGCGATGCTGGTCAGCGCTCTGCAGGATCATGCACTAACCTGGTATATTAAGCATTCTAATGACAATCCGAATGCGGGGGATCACGAATATCCAAATTACACTGAACAGAGAATTTAGCAGGCCGAAGTCAAAGGCGCAGTCGATCATTAGATTCAAAGAGATCACAATGTTACCAAGTGAGACTCCTTGGGAGCTGGATTAGAGGCTAAAGTGGATGATTCACAAAGATAATATGACTTTGATGGATGGACAACATCGCGAATGGTTTGTAGCATCGCTAACGCCACATTTGAGGAACATGTTGTCACAACAAAGGTTAAAAACTTAGGCAGAGGCCTTGGAGATCGCGATGAGGCTGCATGAGACCTCGATATAGGATCCTAACCTAGGAGTTCAGCAGATCCATGTGCAGTTGAAACTTATCCCTTGAGATGCAGAGTCTAAAACAGGACAGCATAACCCGACCAGAAGTGCGCAAAGAGGTGTGGTTCGTTAAATGTAAGGGTTAGGGTCATGACAAGGATCATTACCCAGTATTCGCGAATTACCTTGTGGGAGGAGGATCAATGCCATTAAGACCGGAGGCACAAGGAGGACCTAGCGCGGTGTTTTATTTGTGGTGCACAATTTGTCAAATAAGAGGAAATCATGCTACAGACAACTGCCATTTGTTGCAAAAGTACACACAGAATTCGCAACAGTTCTTTTGTAATTTTTGTAGATCGGTTGCACACGATGAGTGCACTTGTAGAAAATATGAGCTGATGATGGATAGAAATCCCACTTACAGAGTTCAGGCCAAATTGTGGCTCCTTGACCAAAACGCAGGAGTGGCGCGAACCAGATTTCAGGGGCGTGGGCGAGGCTGAGGTGGAGGAGGACCTGGAAGAGGTCGTGGACAGCTAATATGCTACAATTGCAGAGGGCCAAGACATTATGCCCGTGATTGTATGAATCCAACACGTCCATCATGTTTGTGTTGTACCTTGTTTAATCATGAGACAGATGATTGTCTTACGCTGATAGCTAGGATACACAACAAGGGAGTGCCACCACCTCGTCCGACTCAGAACCTATAGATGATGAGGTCTGAGCCGCGCGAGTAAGATCCAAATGTAAACATTATGCTCTAAAGTGGAATTACGATGGGAGATGATAGAGGCAAACAACCCGAAGATAATACTTGGGTTCACAAGGCTCCAACGAAAGAAGCGGGGTTTGATTTGGAACGCACTAAGGAAATCTTCATGGAAGCTAAGAAGAGCTTCGATGATGCCTCCACTTCAGGAAGCAAAGATATATCAGAATTGGAAATGGACCCATCTATGCTTACGACGTTCCAAGAAACATGCATGAAACTACTGCGAGACAGTAAGGCTGTAAAAGGATTGCAAGAACTCATTAACAGATGTGTTGGGACTGCACCAGGAGAACCGCACATAGTTCGGAAGAGTGGAAAGCATGCGATGAGGACAGGAAGGGAAATGATGTTGACCACGCAGATTAGAGAATATGAGATGTAGCAAGTAATTTTGGACCTAGGATTGGACGTGAACATTCTGCGAAGCAGACATGGGAGCGCATGGGAATACCTACGCTGCAATGGTCTCCTATCCAGCTATGAATGGCGAACCAGCAAAAGATAATACCTATGGGGAGATTACAAGAAATCACCATGGATATTGAAGGAGCGAGTGCACTACCAGAATTTGAAGTAATAGAGATTGTTGATGACAGCAATCCCTATTATGCACTCTTAGGAATCAATTAGGCCATTGACATGAACGGGGTGATTAATCTGAAGAAGTGCAAGATGATTTTTGAGAAGAAGTCTCTGCACATAGTTATACCTTTGGACCCTACTAAGGGATCGTGCTATATAGAGCCGGTGCACGACTATAAAAGCGACGACGATTTGGACTGCATCTATGATATAACTGCGCAAGAGCAAGATTAGGTAAATCCCACCATGGATGGATGAATCTCATGGGAGCGTGAAAGCTCCTGTACATTAGAATCAAATGAAGAGATAGAGTGATGGCAGAACCGATTACACGAGGTAACCACACTAAACTATAATATGATGACAAGATCACTATGCTGCGTATTGACAGAAGTGAGGGATCTACCTACTTATGATGGATTAGGTGAGATAGATGCTTTCTTGGACAAATTTGAAAGGGAGGTGCCAAAAAAGCAAGTTTCCAGGCTTTGAAGTGGGTACTACGTGCTATGCCCGCGAGGTGGTGGGGTACACACCAAGGAAACTTTGAGGACTTGTGTGAATGCAGGAGAATGATGCGCATGCATTTTGGGAAGCCTAAGATGTGACTAATAGATAGATACAATTTACGTGATGGTCCGCGTGCGCACCTGTCCAGGTGGGTACAGGAATATGGTAAATAACCTGTGCAGATGCACATAGACTTCGCATTGGGGAACATGGTCAATAAGCCTGTGTTGGGGGGGCAATTGTGTGAACGGTCCCTCAAATTGGAATGACAAGATGTGGAAAGAATGAGCGCTTAGAAGGTTATTCATGTGGAAGCCTTTAATAAAATGTGCGAAGCACTAAACAAGGTATGTAATATGCAACGAAGTGATTGGGACTTGCGCATATCAGCAGTCCTATGGGCTTATAGGGTGACATGCAAGAAAATAATGGAACAGACACCTTCTATGCTGGTTTATGAAGCAAACACTGAAATACTAATGAAATATATCATGCCTAATCCGCGAATAGCAACTCCCGCGGATATAACGGGTCGCAAAGCCTTGAGAGAATAGGAAGGCTTGGGACCTGATGAAGAGATCCAGCAGGGTGATCTTAGGCTCCAACAACTTATGAAGGAAAAAGCTAGCTTGAGGGAGGAAAGTGCTATGGCAGAAGAAGAAGTCAAAGAGCTGGAGGAAGGAATAAAAATGGATTTTCTTGATAAAAAGACTGTGGTGATACAACAGGATGCATGTGATTACGATGATAAATTTGGAGGATACCACTGAGATTTGATCATTTTGATGCCTTGGATTGGACCGCATATTACTAAGGGGATCATAGATAGTGGCATGATGTTGGTATTAAAGTTAAAAGGCGAACTTTTCCTAGAAAATGTAAGTGATGGTCGGTCGAAACCATATACAGGTGGCGTGCCACCTGATTAGCTGTTGGAAGCACAATCTTAGTGCTCTAGGTAGTTGAAAGGAGGTGCGGGACTATAAACTACTCTGCACGAGATTTGCACAATGTCAGGGCTATGCACAGGAGCGAAGTGTCACAAGGTTTGCGATAGCACAAGGGTAGTTGCGTTGTCATGTGGGTTGGCTGGAAAGTGACCGTTATAGTCACTATTCATGATGTGATGCTTGGTTTGAGACCAAATAGAGTGGGTGATAGGCATTTAAGGTGAGCTTTATGGGTAAGATTTGGGAGAATATGCCGCCAAGGGAGCATTAATGGACCGGATTTGGGGGGAATGGTCGATTTTGAATTCAAAAGGTGCTATAAAGTGCAAAGGGCTGCCTAGCAAACAACACTTGGCCATTTGAGAATTGAGCTATCATGTGCCCAAATTATTCTGAACCGGGACCTATTTAACCTGTTGAGATTGTTGATTTAGCACCTGGTTGAGTAGTTGAGAGATTTCTGGATAAACAAAATGGTAGTGTCTGAAGAAGCCAGGGAAATTAGATAAATGATCACTGAAGAGGCCGCACAAGCCATGACAGTAGAAGATGCCCCTGAAAGCACTGGAATAGTCACAGAAATCCCTAAATTTCCATACACGCCGAGGCCCAAGAAAGATAAGCAACCCATGATTCTGGTGCGCATGTCCCCTCGAAACCGCTACGAACTAAATTGACCATGGAAGAAAAGGGGAAAGCAGTTAATTTGGAAATCGACGAGGAGGAGGAAGACCTTGATGACATTCTGATAAAAGAGGACGAGGATGAAGACTTGGAGAAAGAAACTGAGGATGTGAACCCTCTAACCAGGCTACCCACGTATGTTCCTCCGTGGAAGGGGAAGGCAAAGGTGCCTAAGGATATCGATGAGAGTAAAAGCTCTCTATAGACTTCGCTGCTACCCGAAGATATCATTTTCGAATGAGCACACCTGGGACAGGTGCTAAGTTTGAAGTTCAAAGATTGGGATCTCACCGACCATGAGAAATTCCCTCACCTGGCAACCATGCAACTCATGAAGCCGAAGAAAAACATCGCAGCGGGAGTCATAGAGTCAAAAAGGCAGGGTTTTTGAACCTGCTCTTGGTGTCGCATTACCATCGCACCCTAGTAACTATATTTTTCATCAGGAAACTGCTTTACCTGGTGCATGATGGGTATTTGTGGCTGGAGGAGCCCATCCCCATCATTGACCACCTGATTCATAGAATTACCCGACACCCTTGTAATGGGGAGGACCCAGTAGATATTTTAGAGGGAAAGAGCACCAATTTGGCCATCATGGAGGCCATGAAGGAAAAATTCAAGCTAAAGAAGAAGAAGAAAGGGTACACAATCTCCAGTATCAACAACAAGTTAGTCAAAGTTGTGACCCAGATATGGGCTGGAAAGGTTATGTGGAAGTGACACGTGGATTAGGTACCCGCGCCAGTGATAGCACTTGCCACGCAGTGAACAGAGGGCATCCAGTTTAACTGGTCAGATTACTTGTGCAAGGAGTTCTTAGAGAATTGTCGCGAGGCACAAATACAAGGGAAAACCTTCCACTATGCATGGCTTCTACTGTCCATAGTGCTAGTGGCTGAGGAGCTGTTCGAGGACAACTAGTTCCCCCTAATTGAGAGGGATCTCCTGGAGGCCGCGAAGTACACTTTACTGTGGGCCACTAAAGATGCATGCAGAATCTAAGACAGTAAAATATTCTAGGTTTTCATGGAGATGAACATCAGAATGGGGATTAACCGCAAGCCATGGTTATCGACCATTGTCTATAACAGCCTACAAAGCTTTGTAAAGTTTAAGGTAGACTTCCATCACGTCTACATCAGGGCGTGCAAGGACCCCGCGAAGATATGGAATGAACTACCTTACCTGGCCAGAGATGATGTTATCTTCGATGTACTTGAGGCATGGCCATCGAAGTGGCGCGCTCCAGCCATCACCATGATGGTCTGTTGCATAGAAAAAGAAGGAGGAGGAAAAATTGCGGCTAGCACAGTTGGAAGAGAAGAGAAGAAAAGAGACAACAACAACATAGGCATAGGAGGCGTGGGATGCTACGAAGGCTACAACAGAAGCATAGAAGGTAGCAAAGAAGGAGCACGAGGGCCAGAAGTCGCCTTTGCCTGAGCAAGAACAAGAAATGGAGACAAAGACAGAGGAGGGTGGTGCAGACCTACAAACAGTGACAACACAGTTAAAGCACCAGCACCTGAGAGAGAAGGTGGGCCCGCGAAAGAAGTAGAAAGCGTCTGAGACTTATTTCGACTCGATCACCCTCATCAAAGGAGATTTGCATGATTTAGGGGAGACGGTGCACGACATCACTGCAGAGGCCCTCCAGCAGTTGGTGAAGGAGAATTAGATTGTGTTGAGGGCCCTCTAAGCACAGATTTAGGAGTTGCAAGTGCACACTCCTCAGGCTGGTACTCTCTTGACTAGCCTCGCAGTAGGAACATTCAAGACTGAGGAAATGTTGTGTGCCCACATGACCAACACAATAGTGCTACCAAAGGGGGTACTCGTTACAGAGAATGAGTCCGATAGGCCTACGATTAGTGCGTTGAAGGGAGTAGGGATCAACATTGTTGAGCTCCCTCGAGAGATGCTCTATGTCCTGTAGGACAGAGTGATTGCAGAATTGCGGGCTAGGGAGGGGCATGCTCTACAGGTGTTGAGTGAACAAAGAATCAACTTGGAGCAACTGAGCTTGTAGCGTGATGAGGTAGTCGCATAGAACTGATAGATGGTGCAGGTGGTTGAGGAGGCCTGCCAGATGGTCCTTGAGTTGGCCATCCCATCAGAGGCACTGGCAAAGGCGTGCATCCAGAGGCTAGCAGCAGGAGTGCACGAGGTGCGAGAAGAGATGGACAAGGTTAAGCTAGAGCTGAACCTTCAGATAACAGAACTACAGTTTAAGGAGCAACCTTCAACTCCTCCAGAGGTAAGCGAACAATGCGGCAGTGCCATCATGGCGGGAATAGAAGAGATTAGCAGTGCAGTGAAGGACTACACCAAAATGTTGGAAGAGTCATTTAAGGTCTTCACCACTCTGCAAGAGGACCCGAACATACAACGCTTAGAAACAGAGGCGCATGAGCTACAACAACATTATGACGAAGTCAAAGGGACCACACAGACGGTGGCCCTTACACAGAGGCTCATGCGAATGCAACAGGAAAAAGTGCCTAAGGAGAAAATAGATGCAGCGTGACACAAAGAAGTGGTTCTAAAGGTGCGCGTCCAACCATGGATCAACGGGGCCTTAATCATCACAATAACAATTGAAGGCAAGCTTGCACAGATGGAGGGGACACAGGAGTAGATACAGGGAAGCAGTTCAAATACTGCAATCTCTGAACAATGCGTCTGAGATATACAATAGGCAGCCACTTAGTGCATTGCCGATCTTGCAGCAGTTTAAGCAGAGTTGGGAGGTCTCTACGCGAAGATCTTTGCACTGATAGAGTGACTCGAGGGCGAGTCACAATATTTCTGTTGGGGGCCTATTGGGTGCACGATCCCCCAAGACAAGTTTTGGGGCTTAAAGCCCAAGTTTTGACTAAGTCTGATGTAAAGACTCCGCGATTTGTGGGCACAGTGCATGAAGTTGTAATTGAGTCATAGGGTTGTCCGCCCTTACTTTTGTAATGTAGTGTCATCTTGAGATTTCTACCCATGGTCTGTGGACCATGGGATTGTATAAATAGAATGAGGCTCTAAGTGTAAAGAAATCTAATCTAAGATCGAACAATTTAAGAGAATATGAAGCATTGAGTCTAAGTTGAAGTGTAAAGTCGAGTCTTTGGGTTGTCAAGTAGGAGAAGGCTTTGCAGCTGAGTGCGCAGAGGCCTAGTAGTTTGTAGCTGAGTGTGTGGATCCCTGTAGCTAAGTGCGCAGGGTGAGTCGAGTTTGTAAATGTTAAGAAAATAATAAAGGGAAGTTTCTTATCATTTTGTGTGTTTTTTTCATGTTTTATGCATTGAAGTATATTGGGTATGAATTTCAAGTTTATTGTTTATTTGTTGCGCGAACTTATATGAATGTGTTGAATAAGCGAATATAAGATAAGCATTTGTTTACACGAAGTTAAATATAGTTATAAGAAGATAAGTAAGATCTGCAGTGTAACTTAGGGAAAGAGCACAGATCATTGTCTTAACAGTGCGAAATCACCTCAAACCCTAATTAGGGTTGTGCGAAGGTGAGTATAATAAAGCGCGAAGGCCTCGCAAGTCAGGAAAGTGTGTAAAGTGACCTGCACGAAGGTATTCATAGTTGGACTAAATTGACCCCTCAGACATCTCAAGGGTGTGGAAACTTGGTTCCAACATCCCCCCATACTGCTTCAAGTGAGACCTCAGTCCGTGCTCCACGAGCTGTTGCCGAAAGGGCCAGTAGTACAGGGATTTGTTTGGCTAAGTAACTTCGAACTTGGGTCAGGCCCCCTCAAGCCAACAATGAGGAAATTGTTGAAGAATCACAATTGAAACCCATGTGGAAACTTTTGGATACACATCTTTCCAATCGATCAATACTTCCTTGATCATGTCTTGGAAAAACAACACTCTTTGGTATCCAATATTACTTCTAGCTAGATCCAAACGAAACCTTGTTCATCAAGTTTTGGAAGGTTGATCTACGTTTTGAAATTTGATCTCACAACCTTCTTCAAACAAGACACCTGAAATATTTGATGAATATTGGAGTGGGATAGGAGAGATAGCTTTTATATGACATGACTAATGCATTGAATGACCTGATAGGAACCATAGTGTTGAATTCTTTCTAATTTTCAAGTCTTGGCAATTATTGCCTTATGGTCAATAATTACACATTTGAAAATTTATCAACCTTAATTTTTCATTTTTACAATTGAGTAAACATTATTAGATTTATATAAGATATATAGTATATTTATTGATGTCCGATTACAATTGAGGGCCTCGATATATATACATAGTCGAGGTGTCTTTTCATTAATAGACATGTATTTTCAATAAGACATCTCCTTTCCTTAAGCTCCAAGGGATAGCCTAGTTGGTCTAGGTCTCATTTCTAAGTACCTTTGCAATTGGGAGGTCACAAGTTCAAATCACCTTGATGCCCATTTGGTTAGACTCGACATATTAGGCCGGAGGGTAGATCCCTTTGGGTGGATCTTCCTGGATTATTGCCCGTGGATGTAGCGGCCACTCAGTGCCCGTGAACCATAGCTGAAAGGACATGTCTTTCCTTTTTATTGTTCTTCTTATCTATATATATATATCTATATATATATATCTATATATATATATATATATATATATATATATATTATATATATATATATATATATATATATATATATATATATATTATATATATATATTTATTATATATATATATATATATATATATATTTTATTTTTTTTTTTTATTTATTTATTTATTTATTATTTAATTTTTTTTTTTTTTTTTTTTTTGGTGGTTCATGGACACCCGCGGTCACTGGGTGGCCACTACATCCCACAGAAATATCTGATCTTGATTAAGGGTATCAAGCCCCACAACCAATAGCTAGGCCTAACCCCAAGGGCTTTGAGGAGAATTGACCCTGTGACCTCCCGAATGGCAAGGCACTTATTTGACCAATTGAGCTAACCCTTGGGGCTAATTATATTTACATATTATATTATATATATAATATAATATATAAATATATATTGTTGTACATAATATAATATATATTAAACATTATTGTCCGGAAGGGAATACCTTCCACTACTATATAAAACATTAACACTCCCTCTTAGTGAGGAAGGTGTTCTTCCATGATTTTCTTCTCTAATAGTCCCAATCACACCCAACCACTTCAAATGGTATGCAAAACACTACCACCATAGTATCAAGTCTATGCTATAAGTATTTATGATATTTCTCCTCTCATAGTAGCCCTAATCACACCTAGCCACTTCAAATGGTGTAGGAAATATTTGTACCAGACTACTAATTAGTCCCTCAACCACTTCACATGATTGATTTGGGAAAACCTTGGCTAGAAGAAGAGTATATACCCATTGTAGGAGAAACAACACAACTCCCTCTCAACGAGGGTGGACATTCTGCATCATGCCAACCTTGTATTTGATGTATTCAAACTTCACTTTAGACAAAGGCTTGGTCAGAACTTATGTTGATTTCTCATCTATGTATATCTACCAAAGTTCCATTACTCCTATTTATACCATGTCTCAGATGAAATGGTATTTGATCTCTATATGCTTTTTCTTGTCGTGAAAGATTAGATTCTCTGAAAGATTCACATAACTTTGATTATCACAATATATCAAAGTTGGCTCTAACTCTAGATCAAATAACCCTGCAAGCAACTTTTGAAGCCACACTGCTTCATGGCTCACATCATTAGCTAATATATATTATGCCTTTGTTGTATTGAGTTCCAATGGAAACTATTTTCTACTAAACCATGAGATCATACCTAATCCCAAACTCAAGCAACATCATGATGTGTTTTTCCTTTCTATTGCACTCCTTTCCCAGTAAACTTGCAACTTTTCTTCATCATCCAAGCCATATCTCATTCCATATCCAACCATACCATGAAGGTACCTCAATACATGAGTTGCTGCTACCAAATGTACATGTATAGTCTCAACCATGTAGTAACTCAATGTTCACATCAAAGCATGTATCTAGCCTAGTATTAACCAAGTACATCAAGGATCCAATCAATTTTCTATACATCATGGGATCAACCAAATGTGAAGAATAATCACTCAAGAAGTTCATATTTGTAACCATAGGTGTGGTCATGGACTTGCAATCCATTACATCGAATCTTTGTGGATTTCAATTGTATACTTCCCTTGGCTAAGGAAGATTTCATCTCGTCTTTGCCACTCTTCTAATCCCCAGAAATAGTGCATTAGACCTATATCCTTCATTTAGACCTCTGAATTGAGCTCCCTCTTACACCCATCTATGAGATTATAATTCCTTGTAAGAAACAATTCATCTACATATAGTACCAATATCAAGGGGCAACCATCTTCAACCTTGTAATAAAGGTTGGGATATGCTTTACTATTGATAGACCTCAATCTTATCAAATAAATGTTTATTTTGGAATGCAATTCCCTAGGTGCCTACTTAAGCTTGTACAAAGATTTCTTCAATTTCAAACATGGTCCTTCCCATGGATTAAAAAACCCCGTGGTTGCTCTATATATACTTCTTCAAATATCATTCAGGAAGGCGGTCTTTACATCCATCTGGTATAATTTCTACCCCATAACATAAGCAATAGAGATGATAGATATAATATAAGTTCACCTAGCTACTGGAGCAAACATCTTGACACAATATTCTCCCTCGTTTTGGCGGAACCTACTTGTCATGAATCTCATTTTGTACTTCTATATGTTGCCATCTATTGCATGATAGATCTTTTAGATCCACTTGGAAGCCACCACTAACTTCCCTTAGGTCTTGGAACAATTTCCACTCATATATTTCTTCCAAAATTTCAAGCCTAACTATCTGCTCCCTCTGAACTAGAAACTCGTCTAGTCATTTGACATGGTTCTAGATGTCTTGTTCCATTTATCCCTCTTGAACACAAATCTCTCTAGCTAAGTTTTTTCTCTACCCTAAGAGAATCCTCTTGTCATAAACTTTGCTTCATTCTTACCAATGTTTCCATCTACTGCCACATTCTTAGAAACCTTCATGATTTACTTGCAACCCTCATTAGGAGGTCCTTTTAATTTGAGGATTGTAGGGAATTGTCAACTCCATCTTGATCCTTTCCTTCTTGTAGGAAACTTTGCAATCTCATAAACCTATAAATTCTCATCATTGTCTTCATCATCAACATGTTTCTTTCGTTTCCTTTTAGGCATGATCTACAGTTTCTTCTTTCAATGGAAACATTGATCTAGATCTAGCTCTAGGGTTTTATTGACAAACCCTAGGGATTTCTTATCCAAGATTTCTAGTCTTCTAGGGTTTACAAACACTAAGACTTCCAAATATCATTGACACCCTATGAATCACATCATTAGAAACCTTTCTCCTCAGCTCCCTCTAGATCTGGAGTATCTTTCATCTTTGTTCTTGAAATATCCCAACAAGGCCTACACGTGAGCCATTATCTTGGTCCTGCTACTCTACTTTCTAGAGCATAGTTCATCCCTTTTCTATGATATCAGTTAATCAAGAATACTTCATTTCAACCAAGATACCAATTGATCCAACTTCAAGTGGAACAAGCATGGTCCATACTTCTTGGCATATCTTATATGATTTCTCGATCCTGGGAGAATCTTCTGATATTCCCTTTAAATATCCTAGGTTAATTTCATATGAAAAATATTGGATCTATGTCAATATTCACCCCACGCTTATTCTCTAACCATTTACCCATTGGTGCTATGAGGTTAAATCCCTCCTCACATTACCTTTTGTATTTTACTCCATTGGAATTAGGCTATAATCCACCCATATAGTGTTTAACTTTGTTAAATTGTTCCTCCATACTTTATGTGATTCTTTAGGAGAAATAAAAATTAAATATGCAATACATTCATTATATTATGGCAATTAAACAAATTTACTAGGAATTATTTCCCACCATAATTTATGGAATTCTTTGCATAAATTTAGGTAGGAGTAAAATGTAAATATATTGTTACATAAAGATTGTAACAACCCAAAAATTTAACACACATTTTTCCTTGCAAGATCTTATGGCTTTGATACGATTGTTGAATTCTTTCTTATTTTTAGATATTGGTAATTATTGCCTTATGATTAATAATTACACACATGAAAATTCTCGGCCTTAATTTTTATTTTTTATGATTGAGTAAACATGATTAGATTGATATAAGATATATAATATATTTATTGATGTCTTATTACAATTGAAGTCCCCTACATATATACATAAGCAAGGTGTCTTTACATTAATAGACATGTCTTTTCCAATACATGTATTTTCGGTTTTTTTTATTAATCGATTATTGATTATTACACACACACACTATAATATATAAATATATATTTTTACATAATATAATATATATTATACATTATTTCCCGAAATGGAATACCTTCGACTACTATATAAAACATCAACACATAGAACTTAATAGCTAGCTTATAGGTAACTTTTACTTTGAGTGATATTTGTTTATAAGGTGAAAGATGAAGAAACTTTGGAGACCATTTGGAAAGAACATGTGAATATATGATGATCAACTTGTTTCATTTTCATTTTTTCCATAACCAAGTTGTCATTGAGGGTATAGAAAATGGCTTCTATAGTGTGAGGCATTCTATAAATTGCATGAACCTTCATGGTGCCTGATACATAAAATGCCTCTAATAAGGTTTTTAGGACATAAACAACTTCATATGGTATCATGTTGGTAGCTCTATGCTAAGTGGTATTGTACCACCATTCAACAAGGGGAAAATTTGGTGCTCACTAGTGTGACTTTTGGGAAGAAAAACATCAAAAATAGGTTTCTCAAAAAAAATTCACTAGTTTTGTTTACCATCAATTTGAGGATGATATACAATGCTCATATTTAACTATGTACCTTGAAGTTTGAATAGTTCCTACCTGATTTTTTTGGTGAATGTGGGGTCCTAATTTGAGAAAATGGAAGTGGGCATACCATGTATCTTAAAGATCTAATCCATGAAGGTTTGGGAAATTAAGGAAAGAGTGAAAGGATGATCTAGGGCACGAAAATAAGTGGCTTTTGAAAGTTGGTCAACCACCACCACAATGGGTGATTTGTTGCCCACTTTTGGAAGTCAAATAATGAAATCCATTGACACGTATCTCTAAATCTATGTTGGGATTGGTATAGGATGCAATTCCCTTTGTATCTTCATAGTATCTCCCTTGTTTCTTTGACAAGTGTCACAAGATGCTACAAAAATCCTAGATATTTATTTTCACGCTCTCCCAAAAGAATGATTAGTTCTTTCATAGTTTTTATGAAATGTAGAGAGCCTTGTTGTTGATTATGAATGTAGCTCCTCTAAGACTTGTTATAGAATTGAATATTTTTCTATAACAATGCACCCTTTATACTGTACTTTTTCTTGCTTCCACGTATAAATTTTAGGTCGAGTGGGATCTATTTGAAGCTATTGGATGAGCTTCCTTAAAGTAATATTTTCTAGATATTACTCATGGGATTTCTACAATCATCTTGGACTTGACACTGATAAGGCAAAGGGTGACCCATCCTCCTCAAATTGTCTGGATAAATAATCAACCATGACATTCTCTTTATTTTTGTTGTATATGATATCATAATCATAACCAAACATCTTGGTGACCCATTTATGGTTTTCTGGTGAAGATAACCATTGTTAAAATAAGTATTTAGACTATTATGGTTAGTTTTGAATTGAAAATGTCTTTTTATGAGATATGACTACCAATTCTCCACTACATGAAGGATAAATTTCCTTCTCATATGTAAATTCTTGGGGTGCCCTTGTTACACCAATACTACTCCTAAACCTTTTCCCAAGGCATCATACAAGACAAAAGTCTTATTAAAGCTAGGCACTACTAATACTAGAGTATTTCATATGGAATCCATTAAAGTAGTGAAGGTTTGTGTTGCTTCCTTACTCTAGATAAAGGCATTGTTTTTAGGAAGTGAAGATGAGGGAATTATAGTTTTTCCATAAATTTTCACAAATTTCATGTAGTAGTTTTCTAGTCATAAGAATCCCCTTAATCTCTAAAGTTTTTTGGGATAGGGCCAATATTGCATAGCCACCACTTTCTTTGGATCAACTCTTACTCCCTCTTGGATTACTATGTGACCCAAATAGTCAACCTTAAGAGATTCAAAATCACATTTGGAGTGCTTCATGAATAATTGGTCATCTCTTAAGAGTTGAAAAGAATTATAAACATGCTTTGTGTGATTCCCATGCTTTATTGTAGATCAATATATCATCAAACAACACCATGAAGAAGAAGATAAAGATAACAATGTTTTGAAAGTCTTGTTCATCAGGTTAAAAGGTGGATAGAACCATACAAGACCAAACTACATCAATGGAAATTCATAATAGTCTTCACATGTTTTGAGTTGTCTTATGGGTGTTTGTCTCTTTCATCATGATTTGATGGTATCCTAAATGTTGATTAATCATAGTGAAAAAAGTTGCTCGATGAAGTTCATTGAAGAGATCATTAATAACTAGGATGAAATTTTTTTCCTTGATTGCTAAGTTATTGAGAGCCCTAAAATAAAGACACATGTGTCAAATGCCTTCCTTCTTTAACAATATGAATATTTATGATAAGGAATTGTACTAGGATGTATGAACCCTGCCTCCAACAATTCCTAAATGATGTTTTCTATTTCATTCTTTTGTGAAAAAGAGTGTCAGCAAGGATGGATGTTTGGTGTTTGAATTCCTAGAATCAGGTGAATTCCATGGTCATGCTTTACTTGAGAAAAATATAAAACCTTTGGTGTCTCAAAGACATAATGATTTTTGTTTAGGACCAACTGTAAATTTGGTTGAATTTATTGGTGTTGAATTATCCATAACCTGCATGGCATTAAATTCGACAATAATGCTAGAGTGGCCTTTCTTAATAACTTTTCCATACAATGATATATGATGATCCACATTAGATAAATATATAAATTTTCATCCATGTTGATGCCTTAAGGGTAGAAATCAATTAAGGAAACAACTTATAGGAACAATTTTATTAGTGGGATCCAATGTGTAGAATTAGGGTTTGAGACTTTACGGGGCTAGTTTGAGGCCTTAAATGATTTTTTTTTGGGGTAAAAATTTCTTTCTTAAGTACATATTCTATATTAAATTATAATAGCTTTCCAACAATGCAAAAATCACGTCCATTGGATTTCATATGAAAACATGATGCCTCTTAAAAATTGACCTATCGTTAATGACCTCCATAATTGGAGAGGATGCCATTATTCCTTGATAATAATGAAAAAGGGGCTAGACACATGGGAATTATGAATAATAATATAGAACTGTCAAATTTCTAACTCTATTTAATATTTGGATTCAAAGTTAACCCCTAGTCGACTATTGGGCCATGTTATAATTGGGCCACTAGGGGGAAAAGGGGTTCCATTCTATTAGAGTGCATTTTATTCCATAGTAGAGTAGAGTAGTTGAGAGTTGATAGAGAGATATATAGAGAATAACAAAGGATTTTTGTGTTTTTTTGTAGCCCACAAGCTACACATCTTAGGTAACTCCATAGAGAGTGGCTTATCCCTTGTATTTTCATCCTTTCCATTCTAGAAAAAATAGAGCAGAGAAACCTAACCTTCTCGATAGGATTTCTACTAAAAGGGTTTCCTAGAGAATATATTAGTGTTCATCATTATTGGTATGTGTTTGCATTTAATTGTTATCCATTTTCTTCATTTTATTTATTACATGCATAAACAACAAAAACTATTAATAATAGATTTGAAATCTAAAGGAATTAACCCTTCATAGCCCATGACATGTATAATAGACAGTGATGGGGCATACTATTAAGTAACTCTGTGATGTGAAGGTCACCAGTTTGAAAATTCATGGGAAAAAATACAATCATGTTAAGGGTTGGTGTGGCCCAAGCCGGGTGCGATCCCCGGGTGATTTTGATAGCTTAGATGCCCCTAGGTCACAGTTTTTTAAGCCATAGGTCAAGCCTAATGTAATCTGTGATGAACTTAATCCACTTGACAAAAAAAAAGGAATTAAACCTCCATAGCATATATTTCGATTTATTTTAGTAGATATATTATGATGAATTATCCAATGGAATATCCAATAGTTTATAAATCATATCAGTATCATAGACAATTTCTTTGGGAATTTTATGGGAAGTTGTAGGGGATTAGATTGATTTAAGCAGAAAATTCATAAAACCCCAACTATGGCTAATGAATTGGTTTATATAACCTTGAAGATATGACTAAGGAGAGATTTGCATGGCTACAAGCAAAAGTCACAGATATAAATTGTAATATGAACCTCCTCATGGTGGCCCTAACCAGTAAGCTTAAGTTGATTGAGAGGATGCAAATACAAGGGATAATCCACTCTTTAAGGAATTACCTAATATGTGTGGCTTGTGGATTACCATACAACACAAAAACCCTATGTTATGCTTTATCTATCTCTCTATCAACTCTCAACTACTCTACTCTACTATGGAATAAGTTGCACTCTAATAGAATGGAACCTCTTCCCCACATTAGAGATTTATTTTTCTTTCTAGATCTATCTGATTTAACTCTCTTTTGTTGTGTAACTAGAGAGTTGCAACTCTCCTTGTAAATCCAACAAGAGGATTGAAAATCTCCCTAATGTTATAGGGGTGTTGAAGAGGAGAAACACTAGTTTTGGTATGGTTTCCATGGACTTCCTACTGCATTCTAGCATCCATTTTGATGTCTTTCCCTAGTAGACCCAAGGGGGTGTCACTTAGATCTATGATAGACCTTGATGGTGATGTTTTAATATGTAATAAATTCTCCCTAATGTATGAGGTCATAAGAGAAGATGATGACCAAAATACAGTGCAATAATCTTTGTGATCAAGGCAAATGGAGGGAGCCATTATTGTAGAACATGTAAAGATCTACATAATGCATTGTTAGATACATATAATATACATCCCTGAGGTAGGCATACCCATACTTTATATTGAATGAATAGAGCATGGCCACCCACACAACATATTGTGGACTCATGTCATTAATGATTGTTCATGATACAATATAGATATTTGGCACAATAGATATCAGTAGGGTTATATACACCAATGTTCACACCCATATGATGGCCCTAAAAGCACATAATACTTTGTCCAATGTAGCTTAGGTGAGGAATTGTGCTTGAGTGAGGTAGCCCCATTCCTCAAGGCATTTGACTCATCTTGATAGCATGAATCCACTCCATGTGAATGAATAAGTTGATGTCAAGCATGTAGAAAGACCATATGTGTAAGTCTCTAAATAATTTAATCTGATATTTACTCTAAATAGAATATGAAACCTCCTTCAAAGTTTAACCAAAATTCATAATATCATAATTTATTAATTTGATGTTGAGTACCTACCTGGGTTTTTGGGGTTGAAGATGCTTCATAATTGTTCCCACTCTCACTCTCGTTACCAAAATTCCAAAACCTCCCAACCAAACTGAGTACAACCTAGGTACTCAGTTCTAGAATGCTTCTCAATTGATGCAATCTGGTCCCCCGTGCCCAAAAAATTCAAGAACAAACAGGGCTCAATCCTTACTGTCTGTAACTTTATGTTAAAAAAATTCTCCTTTCTTTTCCTGGTAATTTTCCTCCTCCAAACACTGCGCTCCCAAGCAGAAATATCCCCTTTCATTTGCACTCCCTTCTCCTTTATTTTGACACTCATCACCTTATAAAATTTTAGGTGATATCAAACTATATTACGTAGTCCCTTTTTTTCATTAAGATTTATTTAATGTTTTGTTATTTTATACCTCTTTAATGTTTAACCTTTAGTTAACAGTTACTTCTTTTATAACAATATATCTCCCTTTTAAAGTTTAAATAATTTAATTTAGAACTTTTTGATAATATTCTATGGTTACCTATTATGATGACGACACATACTACAATACATATTCTAATATATTTTTGTAAGTTGGATATTTATTTAGTATATTCAACAATTACATCTTTTATCCTACACTTGGAATTTCTTCATAATTTCATATGAATACTACTTCAGTGCAGGCAACACATGCATATGTAGCTATCATATGCATGCTAATAATTCACATTTCGTTTGTACTAGTAGATGGGTCATTACAGTATGATTAGAAAGCATTAAGGGGTCTTGTTAACAGATGCAAGGGAGACCACTAGTGATGAAAATGGTTCCCAAGGTACCTAACACAATCTAGTGAGTAAAAATAATTGAGTTGATGTTCAGCACTCATAAAATTAGTGAACATGGGCCAATGAGGAAAACCACTATCAACCGTGAGGAATCCTACCATTAAGGACCATAAGCTCCAAGGTACTAGACTCTTAGTACACCTACATCCTAGATAAGGTGTTGGATTTGATGGGAAGATATTCATCGAAGGAGGGACTTGATGTATCCACCATCATTCAACATGAAATTGAAACCAATAAGAGGCCATTGATGATAGAAAATCAAGAATGGATACACAACTAATACTAGGATGGCCAACATAAAAGAAAGAATGATATTGAATATGGTTGAATCTAACTAGGACTTACCTTGAACATATAATGGCATGACACAAATGTGAACTTGGAAAATTTGATTGAAGAATAGCATATAGAAACAACGACAACATAGTATACAACACCATAGCCTAGAGACTAGAAGGGTAACCAATTGGGTGAGTTATTAAATCAATAAAAGAGTAAATTGACTCATGATTATGATGTGGATCTAAATCTAGGCAAGGATAAATTGCAACATGATGACTCAATAAGTGTTATGTTTAAGGGCGACAAACAACTTCCATGATAGAATGAGGAACAACATAATCTTCCCATATTTTCCATTTTTGTATAGATGACCCCCTTCATAGCTTAAGGATCACAAAAGAGAAGACAAGTGAGCTCGATGGTGTATTTTTCATTTAGTTTTAACAAGGATAAAAAAGAGTTTAAAAAATACTTAGATATGTGTCTTTTTGTGAATTTTATAGCATGATCAAAAAAGAGATAAAAGTACATGCCTGTATTTCTCATGGTTCAATGTGTGTCAGGATAAGAATATTTTTCTCGCCAATTTTCATCTTGACTAATGAGTAGGAAAGAATGGAAAGAACTTGGAATTTTCAATTAGTTTAATGAGTGTGAAAAGATTGCAAAATAAGCTTGATATTTTCATTCTTTGACAAGTGTGAAAAGAATACAAAAAGAAAACTAATTCCAAAGAGACGAGTGGTATAACAATATCATATAGTTTTGAGGCTAATGGAACACACCTAAGAAAAGCAAGAGGTAGGAGTCTCTAGCAGTGGAAATCAACTCATTGTAGTGGTCTATCTAAAAGGGTGAGATGGGTTGCAAGATGGAGACAAGACTGTTGCAAAGGCAAGAGATCAAGCATGGATGCAAGGTTAGAAAACATGGTTAAGGTAAGCAACATTATGACAATATATAAAATGCATCAAAGGTTGTAGACATAGGTGATCGAAAAGTTGTTGGAGATAGTGTTGTTATTGATGAAAATCAATGTCATTGATTTCAAAGGGAATTTCAAAGGAAGCATGTCGGTGAAATCAAATGATGACAAAGTGGCTTTAAGTTCATTGATTTTTTGTTGTAGTTATGATGCTCAAATGAATACATGGATGGAATGGTTGGATATTCCTCTTCTTGGAGACCTTTCCAACATTATATCACACTTGGTCAAAATTTTCTTGGATAAGAACATATATCAATTTGAAGTTGCCAGTGGTAAAAGGAAAAAATCACCAAATTTATTATTAAAATACATTTGTTAAATGTTTATCATCTTTGAATTGGATCCATGACTTTGAGGAAAATCAATGATGGATGACATGTGAACTTGTGCACCAATTAACTGAATTAATGTTTGTGCATCTAAAGGTAGATCAAACTGTTAAAAATTCCATGAAAGGTGGATGAAGTGTTAAGTTGTGCGAAGTTTAATGAAGGCCAAATTCCGACATCGGACCAATGTACCAATTGTGAAAATTCCAAACTACAACCCTATCACAAAAACTAATAATATTTCTTCTAATTGTTAAGTAATTAACAATTTATCTGCTACGGTAAATATCGAAATAAATACATTGTAACCTTCACAGATAATATTTTGTGGAAAAAAATAAAACATTGGACACTGAGAAATACTAGCACACACAAATAAAATTAACATAAGTATTTTTGGACAAAATTCCCCGCAAAAACCCAATGCAGGAAAACTAGTGCAACAGTTGACGGTTTTGTTATTATGCAGCATTGAGAAATTTTGAGTACAACTAGATGTCGAAATCTGGTAATCCTACAAAGAAAAGTACTGAAAAAAATATAGTGAGGAATTTCCTCACCCCACAGGTGATCCCCGACACAACTTTCCTTTAGAAACTTGACCCTCTGAACCTCTGCATCAACCTCTATGCAACTTGCTTGACGTCAAGCCTTTGACTGGTCTCTGATGAAGTCATGTTTCCTTCTGCTGGCTGCAAAAATTCTTCTCCGACACTCTAGGACTCCCTCCCATCCTATGGAACTAAAGACATATTTCCCTCTCAGTAAATTGAACTTACCTCTAGAAGTTATTGTGTTGCCCCTGCATCAACTTCTTTGTGGCTCTTATGCCTCTCTGCAAATGCACTCACTGGATTTGGAATACTTCCTCCAACCTCGTTGTCTTTGCCCCTCACTCACTGGTTTGATCTCCAACTCTCTCTGATAATTGACTGTTGTTACTCTCGAAATCAATCTGCCAAGAAATTGAACTGCTCAAGTGTCTTCTCCATCACCACATCAACCTCCTCTTATAATCCACTGTTGGAGCACTAACGACCAAGATTAAAACTTAATAAATGGCTAGGGACATATATGGATCGATCCATGTGATTTTCTAGATGATTCTCACCTTATCTCAATTAATACATATTAATTAACCATATTCCCTAAGTTTAGACTTAGGTAATATTTAAAAAATGGTTAATAGTCTAATTAGGTAATTTCTAGGCAGAATTTCCAAAAACGATTTCTGGGTTTTGGAGATCTCATGTATTCTAGCCTCCCCACCAAATTTCATGGCTAGAAGACATCCGATGCTACAAAAACTAACACAAATGACATGTGGCACGTGACATGTGGACCCCATATTTGGATCACATAGACCTCCTAGTGTAGGTGACTATGACATGGCCCCTTTGACATGGACGCTTAGGTTGTAGATTTGGATTGGATAGATGCAAGTCTAGTGACACGTGGTAGCATGATATTGGTTTATGGATGATGATGTGGAAATAATGACATAACAATATGTGATGACATGACAATATGACATGGTGCCACTTGGCATGTTGAAATGACATTTTTGGTTGGCCAATTGGGCCAAATTTTGGTGACACATGACACCACTTAGAGAGTTAACTTGTGACATCATGATGAAATCAACATAAGGATGACCATGGACCCATAGGTTCGAGTCACATGGTGTGGTCCCATGAAGGTTCTTGAAGGTAAATCCCATTGCCAAAATAGGCTCCCACTCATGTATAAATAAATGGTTGCATGGATTCAAGTTATATGAACTCGGATGAGAGTGGAATAAATTATGAAAGTTTTTCCTTCGTGGTCCAACTAAGGTAGTGCAATCTCGGATGTCGTGGGTTTGAAACTATCTTGGTGGTATGGATCTTTGTGCATAACCTAACTCTTTGTGGTATATTTGTATGAATTGTATGACTCTCTTTGCAGTCATGTGATTGGTGCAAAAAAAAATTGTGGCTCTTCGTAGCATGATTGTGGTTCTCCGTATGACTAGTGTGATTCCCATTGCAGTAGTTTGACTGGAACAAAGTTTTTTAATGTGGCTCTTTGTGCATGACCTAGTTGTTTATAGCATGATTGTGGTTCTATGCATGACTATGATATGATTGGTGCAAAAAAAAATCATGTAGCTCACTGTGTGTGACATGGTTGTTCGTGGAATGAAGGTGGTTCTTCGTGCGTGATTGGGTGAAGAGAACAAAGTTCCTTCTACAAATTAATTACTCCAAAAAACTTGGAATATCAAGATATCCATTAAGGATACAAATATTATATATTAAATATATGAATAAGAATGAGAATGATTTACAAATGAGAATGAGAGGCTTGTTTATATATTAGGCAAGTGTCTCTTCATGAAGAGTCATGTCCTATTAGACATGCCTCTTCAACCTAATTACTAGCTTAACTAAGTATTATTTATGAATATTGTCTTTTACATTATATTTATATTATTTATATATTTTATTCGTTACACTGTCTTCTTCCTCAAAAACCTTTGTCCTCAGAGCTTGTCGATGAAAAAGGCTTGATCTCTTTTTCAGCATCGAACGTCCTTCTCTCTCAGAATAGTCATCTTCGTCGATACAAGTTGATATGATATTCTAAGTGACAAACAAAATTGTCGCACTGAGAAGGGATCAGACCACCCTAAATTAATCTTCTGTGGAATATTCTGATCACTGCAATTTTGTAACGACTTGTCCTCGTAGCACTGGGTTGAGGTTACATTACTCTTCTCTGGAACATCAGTTTGTTGTTTTAGTTATGACTAGTTCAAATATGTAGCATGGTTGATTCATCTGTTCTCATGATTTGGATGTTTATTTAAAGTTTTTATATTTTCTTCTGGGGAAGATGTTGTTGAATTGGTTATGGAACATTTACTTGGGATGTCCATTGTCTGAACTGCAACATCTACGTGTGTTGTTTCTTCAACTGACTTGTCTTCTTGAGTTGTCATATTCACTGGATCGGTATTCATTCCCTTATTTTCAACTTGAATTGTTGTGACTAGAGATTTCGATACTTCTTCTTGAGTGACTTGTTCCAACTTATCTTTTAATGCTTTCTTATCCTCCTTTAGTTTCTTAGTTTGATTGAGCAGACTTTGATTATGATTTCTCAGATGTAAAAGTTCTTTGGTTTTTTATTCATCAACCTTGTTTTCAGTGTTTTGAATTTTAAGTTTTTCATCTTTTAGATTTCTGATTTGTTCTAATAAATTTTTATTAAGGTTCTTTAATCGTAAATTTTCCTCTTCTTGTTTTGATAAATGTTTCTTGAGTTCTTTCTTTGAGACTTTATTCTTCTTCACTTGTGCCAGTAATTTTTCAACGTGGTCCTTGAGACAAGAAATTTCTTCGTCCTTTTCCATTATTTCTTTGTAATGTATATCCACAAGATTTTTATGTTCGCTTTCTAACACTTCCTTTCTTTGTTGAATTTTAAGTATTTTGTCATTCTCTTGATTTTTTCGCTGCAATTTCTTGGTACATTGGATTATATCGTTTGGTAGAAGTGATGATGGGCTTTCAACTTGCAATGTGGATTCTGTTTTCTTCATTTCCTTATGTCTTGCCATTAATTCTCTCATTTTCCTTGCTATTAATTGTTTATCTGCATCACTAAGTTCGACTAAGGTAAAAGTTTTGTAACAATTTGTGCAAACAACATTTTGATTTATGAATGATTCTTGACAATTAGGGTATCCTTTTGAACAAAAAGGACATAGTGCAAAGAAAACGTTGTTCTTTGTGGACGACATCTCTTTTTTTTTAAATAATGTTTTTTTTATATATATTCTCTTAATATTAAAATATATTTCCACTTCTCTTTAGATATATAATATATATAATATATATATATATATATATATATATATATATATATATTTATTATATATATATATAATATTTCAAATATTTCTTTTCTTCTTCTTCTCTTTTTTCACTCTTAATAAAAATTTATATAATAAAAAAAAATTTAATATATATAATTATAAAATTATATATTATTATATAATTTTAATTATAGATATTATAAAATTATAATTATATAAATTTATATATACTTTTTTTTGAGACCCACTTTTCATTTTATATGTAACTATATAAGGCTTATATAGCATCCTTTTTTATAATTATAATAATATTTTTTTTCTCAAAAAATTTGGATGAGACGTGACTCTTGGTATGGTCGCAATCTTTAGATTTGAACGATTAAAATTATTTAGATCACACCTTTTTTCTCCAATGTTATCATAATATATTTTACTTTTAAAATACCATGGGCTATTACCATGGGTTGTTTTTAAAACCTCTTGTAAAAAGTAATACTTACCTTTCACGTAAGAGCTTTTGTATCCTTGTTTTTCTTTAACTTTTAAAATACCATGGGCTATTACCATGGGTTGTTTTTAAAACCTCCCGTAAAAAGTAATACTTACCTTTGACGTAAGAGCTTTTGTATCCTTGTTTTATCTTTAACTTTTAAAATACCATGGGTTGTTTTTAAAACCTCTGTTAAAATGTTCTCCACATAAAAAGTAAAACGTATTCCTTTTGTTTTTTGTTTTTGTTTTTGTTTGTTTTTTTTTTTTCCTTTAACTTTTTAAAATACCATGGGCAATTACCATGGGTTGTTTTTAAAACCACGGGCTTCTCCACGTAAAAAGTTTTAAATATACTTGGTATGAGATTTTGTATCTGTTTTGTTTTTCTTTTACTTTTTTTCTTCTTCTTCTTCTTTCTTTTTACTTATATTTTTATTTTATTTAATTATTTATTTATTTATTTATTATATTATTTATTATGGCCAAAGGCCTAGAAAAATGGAGAGAAGGAGAAAATCCCAAATATTTAGTGAAATGCTTGAATTGCAACAGCAATAAATTTGACGAAGATTCGATAGCCAAAGACTTGGATCGGAGAACGAACTAGAGGACCGAACTGCTCTAATACCAAATGAAGTGAGCAAAGTTCCTTCTACAAATTAATTACTCCAAAAAACTTGGAATATCAAAATATCCATTAAGGATACAAATATTATATATTAAATAAATGAATAAGAATGAGAATGATTTACAAATGAGAACGAGAGGCTTGCTTATATATTAGGCAAGTGTCTCTTCATGAAGAGTCATGTCCTATTAGACATGCCTCTTCAACCTAATTGCTAGCTTAACTAACTATTATTTATGAGTATTATATTTTACATTATATTTATATTATACATATATTTTATTCGTTACATTGGGTTGTTTGTAGTATGATTGTATGATTGGCACAAATTTTTTAATGTGGTTCACTATGTGTGACCTAACTGTTCATAGTATGACAACATGGTTATGGCTCTTTGTATGATGGGTGCGACTATTAGTAGTATGATTGGCGCAAATTTTTTAATAGAGCTCTCTTTATGTGACATGGATATTTGTGGAATTATTGTAGCTCTTCGTATGTGACCTGGATGTTCATGGAATCACTATGGATCTCCATCGGTGACCTATTTATTTGTGGAATGACTAGTATGGATTTCATAGTAGTGGCTCTTTGCGTATGACTTATCCCTTCATGGCATGGTTTGCGTGATAAATTTTTAACGCGGTTCTTTGTGCATGACCTAACTATTGGTAGTGTGACTAGTATGGTTTTATTGTAGCGAAAATGATTGGTATGAATCTCATTACAGTGGTATGATGCAATTGTTTTTGATATGGTTCTCCGTGCTTGGTCTAGATGTTCATAGTGTAATTTTGTTACTTGTATGGATCTCATTGCAATGATTGTGATTGTGATTTGTATGGCTCTCATTGTCGTGGTATGATGCAAAAAAACTAACATGGCTCTCCTAGTATGATGAATTTTTTTTTAACATGGATCTCCATATGTGACCTGGCTCTTCATGGTATGAGTGATATAGCTCTCATTGTAGTGGCTCTTTGTGGTATGATTGTTGTATAAAAATTTCAACATTTCTCTTCGTAGTATGAATTTGTTATAAATATTTTTTATATGGATCTTCATATATGACCTCTCTCTGTGTGTGACATGGCTCTTTGTGCTCTCCATATATGACTTTGTTTGTCACAGACATGTTTGGCGCAATGTATTTTTGAGTATGATCAGTGTCAAAGATATGATATGAATGTCCTTTTTTAAATTTGAACAAGTAACATGATAGAAGTTGGAAATGCACTCTATTGTTCCACAGTAAGTCGAGGGTATGACCTTAGTCGGGTAGGCTGAAATTTTATTTTTTACATAAAAGTGCAATTTTTCAAACCAATAATAGAACGATAGTGTGCATTCGATAGAATGCATGTTGAAAGGGTAAATTTTGTAGGAAGCGCTAGGGAAAGATGAATTATGTAGAACAATTAATTTTTATAATGTTTTTGTGGATTATTTAGAGGGCCAAACTAAATTTTAAAAAGGGATTTTGGTTGAAATTCTTTTGAAATTTGAAATAGGGTAGTTGTAAACATATTTTTGAGAACAAGGGGTCATGGTTATTGTCAATATTAACTTATGAACAAATTTTTGAGATGAAGAAGTTGTTGACTATTGATGATTAAAGAACATGTTGATTTGGTTGTATTTTGAGCTTGTGGACCTAGTTTTAAATATTGTGAAAAGTGGTTCACAACAGTTTGAACAAATAGGTGGGCACCTCCATCAAGGTTGGTGCCTCAATCAAATTGGATCTTACTGCAAATCGGTGCTTGCATATTTTCGAGGTTGATTCCTCAATCAAGTTGGAGCCTACTGCAAGTTGGTTCTTGCACATTTTTTAGGATGGTTCCTCAATAAATTTGTAACCTACAAGAATATGGAGCTTACACATATTTGGGGGTTAGTGCCTCTAGCAAGTTGGTGCCTCCAGCAAGTTGGTACCTACAAATATATGTAATCATTAACTGGAGAAGATAGAAATATTTGTGGTTTTTCCTACAAATTTTTCCACATACATCCGATGTTTTCTTGTGTTAATGTGATGTGCTATTTCATGATGCATGGTTATGTTTATGATTTTGATTGATTACAAAATTGTTTAAGTTGATGAAAATTGGTCATTAAAATGATTCACACGACCCCCTCTTGGTGTAATAATTATTCTAATAATTGGTATCAGAGTAGATTTCTTCAAGAACAGTTAATCATTGGAAAGTTGATCAGGGAAGATAGCCCTTATTAGACCTTCAGGAAAATCTCCTCAGTTTGATGGAACAAACTATGTTTTTTGGAAGATAAAAATGGAAACCTACATCATGTCCTTGGGTACAGATGTCACGAGTGGTTGTTGAGAATGAATACCAAGTACCTACTGCTCCTCAAACTAGTATAATTGTAAACATCTTTATACATCCAATACAATAGCCAAACATGTCATCTTAAGTAGCTTATTAGATACTGTGTTTATCAAAGTAATGAATTGCAAGTCAACTAAAGAACTGTGGAACAAGCTCAAAAATTATTGTGAAGGGGATAAAAAGTGAAGGAGACCAAGCTACAAACTTATAGAGGTTAGTTTGAAATGTAGGTTTTAATCCCGTACAGAAATTACCTGCATACGAATTCTAAAACACAGAAAAATAAACAATGCGATAGCATAACACATAAAACACATATACACAGAGATTTTCCCACTAGATCCCAAAACCGGGACTACCAGCTTGACTTGTCATTATGTTCCTTTCAATGTTACAATACATATTTATACATGTCGAAGCATCCAATACCGTGGACCAAAAACCATCTTGTCCATAAAACATGTGCAAAAATCATGCACAAAACCATAGGTGGGTCCGCCCAACCTAACATAGGGTCCAAAACCAAAATTTTCCAGGGCGCTGCCCCAGACCCCATAA